>JAOEHJ010000019.1:4278297-4290154 GCA_025447855.1 Potamarius usumacintae | reverse complement strand
TATGGTGTCCGGGGGGAAAAAAAAGAAAGGGAATTGTTATTCAGGGATGGAGGAGGTACTGTAGAGTAGAGTAATCAACTAAATTGAAGACTAAATTCCTTGCTTACAAAATGTCATAAGTGACTAACATGACAGAACAGCGACAATAATGACCGATAATGGCTATAAACAAGGCAAGTTAAAGTTATGTTTTTCGTAGTTGCGCTTTATCACGTCTCCCAAGACAAATCGGTTTTGAATTTATCTCCGTCTTTAAACTGTTTCCATGAAGTTTTTTTTTCCAACAAGCCATGTCATCAGTTTGTTAATCAGACCATAAAAATGTAAAATCGACGAAAGCCTGTTTGAACTCTCCAGAAGACGTTCGTCGATAATGTAGCTTGTATCCCTTGTAGCTAGTCTAGCTAGTCTGAGCTGCCTTCAGCTAAATAATAAATATGATTGGCTACAACAGAAGAATTGAGTCTGTGTACATAATATTTTTCCAAACACTAAATTCAGTCTGCTGAAATACTTTGCTCGGTCCGCATCTGGACCATGATGACCATAAAGCCATAAAGTGTCCTGACAGGAAACTGAAATAATCGAGATAGATTGGTTTTCAATCCGAAGAATCACTTTCATCCTTCAAAGTAGGGGTGAACAACTGGTGGACTGAGTAGAACCAGGTTGTCGAGTGTAGAGTCGAGCCACTGTTGCAGCCAATCACATACATTTAGCTGAAGGTAGCTCACTGAGAAAGGAAAGAATTTTCGCAGAATATTATAGATTTTTTTTTTCACTTTATTTACTTTCTCTGGTCTGATTAGCAAACTGACGGCGTGGCTAGTTCGAAAGCGCAATGTTTAAACACGGAAAGCAGAGAAATGTACTTTTATTCTGCATTTTAAACAGACGTATGTCATCAGTTCAGAACCTGTGCCACCATGAAGTGCCAGTGTGAAACAAAACATAATATAATCACTAGTAGTTGTATGGATGTTTGTAAGTAAGGAATTCATGCTTTAAACTGTTACGAGAAAGTGACAAGTGTGCATCATGGTCCATGTTGTTATCGAACTCCATCACACCGACTGCTAACATCACAGAGCCTTCAGCTCATCAAATGCAGCAAATTCAAGGCCACAGGTCTTTTCTTGTTTTTGCTCAGTGTCACTTTGTGTTAATCGAGTCCCCTGGTGAACGCAGAACGCCCTCTTTTTCTTTCTGTAATGAGGACATCCTGTCACCCTGCGGAATTTATGAGACAGCGAGGGTCAAGGTGATGTTGCAGCGCAGCATAAGGGGAAGGCAACCTGTCTGCAGTTGGCTACACTGGGACCCGACGTCTCTGCGCCCTCTTTTTTCATCAAGCCAGGAAGTGCGTTCTGGAATAATTACAGTATATTGCGCCGAAAGCTGATAGTTGGGAGCTAATGGGTTTTATTTGCCAATGAAACTCTACTCCGCAGACCGTAAGTAATTCTGAGAGGTAATAATTATTTAGCGCAATCCTGGCACAAGCTGAGCGCCAATCTGCCTCAGCTTGGCAAGGAACAAGGAAATTCCCCTTACCAACCATGGATGCTGTTAACCACACGAGTAAACAGCCACGCAGACACATATGCTGGTTACACAATTCAAACAGAAGAGAGGAGGAGGAAGAGGAGGAGGAGGAAGGGGAGGAGGAAGGGGGAGGACTGAGAGAACGGAAGGAATGCAGAGAAGACTGAAACAACTTCTCACTTCTAATCAAAGTATCCGCCTTCAGCGTCTCCGTCAGCAGGATTCCGGTAGCTGCATCCCACATTTTTCTTATTATTAATTTCTTTTTCATTATTCAGCTTACCAAAAAAACTACACCCCGGTGTCTCAGCATCGCCTTCAGCTCAATATGTTTAAAAGATTGGCTGCTGGCGGTTCATTAATCTTGACGTGTGGCGTGCACTTTGTGGCCATAGCGAAATGTCACATTTCATCAGTTTAAATGAGATTTATCTGTGGAAAATGCCCTTTCCCTGTGAAGGTGTGAGTTGTTTTTCCTCTACGCACCTCTGGAGAGAAATGAGAGTGCGTGCGTGTGTGTGTGTGTGTGTGTGCGCATGTGTGTGTAGGGGGTAGGTGGGAACCAGAGCTTCATGCAGGTCAGCGCTGAAAAGCGTTAGCAGTGAGTTAACCTAAATAATGGGAGTGAGTAGAGAGTATAAAGTGACGGAGTGAGGAGGAGAAGGTGTGCAGGAGGTGTTGGATCCCCTCAGAGTGTGAGTTATGAGTCGTAGGCAACGTGACTGGACTCCAGCATGACCGCACTTCTGTGCTAGAGAGCTCTTAGCATGTGTGTGAAGGATGCTCCACTCGCCTTTCTATTTTTACTCTCAGAATTTTTTTTGCTTCTCTCTCTCTCTCTCTCTCTCCCCCTCTCTCTACTCTCTCTCACTTAGTCACTGACTGTAACTATCTTTCTAGTCCATGCTAAAACAATCTCAAAAATGATACAAAGATCATTATGATATGGAAAAAAATTCCCAAAATTACATTCTGACTTTTTATTTTACATTTTCCCCAAATGTACATTTTTCCGACATATTTTTTTAATCAATTTATCCAAATTTACCATTTGTTTTCCACCTCAGATTTATATATTTTCTACATTTATTTAGATATTTTTCATATGTATATATTTTTTCTGTATTGGTTCCCTTATATTTACATTTTTTACATTTTCTCATGGAATTTACATTTTCCCAAAGTAAACATTTGTCTGATTTTTTTTTTTTTTTGCCATTTCCCCTCAAAATTAGCTTTTTTCTGATTTTTTTTTTTTTTTTATTTTCCTGGATGTGCATTTTCAACTTTATTTATTTATTTATTTATTTGTTTAACAATTATTTCCTACATTTTATTTTACATTTTCCCCAAATTTACATTTTCCCCTTTCATTTTCTGCACTAAATTTCTTTCTTTCTTTCTTTCTAATTTTTTTTTTTTTTTAATTTTTCTGACATTAAAAAAAAAAAAAAAAAGTACCACCAAAATTAGAATGTATACATTTTGGGGGTAATTACAAGAAAAAAAAAACTTTCACCGTATAATTTCCCTAATTTACACACACACACACACACACACACACACACACACACACACACACACATATATATATTTATTTATTTATTTATTTATTTATTTTCCAAATTATTTTCCCAAATTAATTTTTACTGCCCCCCCCACCCAATGTACATTTTTCCTACATTTTTAAAGCCAAATTTATATTTTGTCCCCACAGAGTTACATTTTCCCATAAAACTAAAATTCATTTCCAGCAGATAGCGGCACATCTGTATGAGCAGGCACATGGCTTAGCTGAATGATAATGAGTCATCGTAGTTCGTAAAAACAGAATCAAACAAACAAATAAACCACGTTTAAATAAATAAATAATCAGTTATAGTTCTGTACAACTTTATAAAATGTATGAGGTATCTGAGGTTAAATGGAAACAGAACTTATGTTACTGACGTGTTTGTTCTCTCTGTTGACGAATCGGATTGTTACTGATGTTACGTCCAGTCGGAGCTAAAATTAGCCACGGAGAGTGTAATCTGTCTTTGCATAAATAGTCTGACAATTTCATTGGATTCATGAACTGAAAACAACATTTGGATGGAAATATGTCTCCTGACTCACTCACTCACTTGCTTGCTCACTCACTCACTTATCCTCCTCCTCCTCCTCCTCTCCCTCACAGAGTGATGCAATGGTGCCGGCTGCCGTGTGGTGGGTTGGGTCCCCCCCCCACTAACACAATCACAGCCATGAATACCAGCCAAAACCACACACACACACACACACACACACACACACACACAAACACACACACACTCCACAGCTTAGTCAAGCTTCTCCAGCCCTGGGCATCTTGGCTCAGCCGATATTTGTGTATCAGCACTATTCTGGGATGATTGAATACTGAATAATCAAAAAAGCCAAAAATCGTGAGCTAAACAAATCAGCCTTGTGTAAAATCCAAACCTGCGCTTGGTTTAAACAGAATTAACGATCTCCAATGGCATCGTTTGAGTACACCACACCGTGTCCATGTCCAACCCAAGCAAACCCTAAATACAATGAGGTAAAGAAGAAAACCACACCCCATTGGAAGCAGGAGCTCAACCCAGTCACCATGATCACTGCCACGCCCACCTCGAGAACACCACTCAACACCATGCTCCAAAACATGACGTAATCTTGGCAAACCTTAGCACTCTCTACATCACATAAAAACCTTCAGAGTCACGAACGTCTCGGGGAATTTCTCGGATCAGCTTTGAGAAACACTCACTCTTTTGTCTGTTGTAGTAAACATGTTACCATGACGACACAATCAAGGAAACACCTTGAAAAATCTCACCGTACCACCAACCGACTCAAGAGGTTCAAGGTTGGAGCCTCCGTGACTGGACTCCACCATGAACACACTTGTGTGAAAGATGCTCCACTCTTTCTTTTTTCCTCTCAGATTCCCTCCTTTTTTTTTTTTACTGTCCATCTCTGTTACTCACTGACTATAGACTTTACCGTAGTCTACATGGGATCATTTTTAAAAATTTTGTTCTACATCTTTTCCCAAATTGACATTTTTTTAGACATTTTTTTAAACAGTATCCATCGACACATTTCTTACGTTTATTCTTAAAATTGACATTTTTTTCAACATACAGTATTTACATTTGCTCTGATTTTTAGGATTTTTTTAAATTATTTGCATTTTCTCCAGATTTCACTGTTTTCTACATATTTTCAGTATTTTTTTTTACATTACCCACCAAATTTTCTTTTTCCCTCCATTTTTTTGCATTTATTTCCCAAATGTACAGTTTTCTTTTTTCCTTTTTTTTTACCATTTTTGCCAATTTTACATTTTTACAAGATGAAAAAATGTACATTTTCTCAAAAATGTACATTTTTACAACATACTGTATATACTGTATTTTTTTTTTCATTTTTCCCTTCCCCCCAAATTTACATTTTTCCCTACATTTATTTCCCACATGTATTTTTTTTGCCATTTTCCTTACCATTTTTGCCAATTTTACATTTTTACAACATATATATATATATCCTTCCCTCCAAATTTACAATTTTTACAACATTTTTTCAACATTTTTCCTTAAAGGTACATCTGTTTTCCATTTTTCCCCCCATTTTTACCCAAATTCAAATATTTGTCCTTAAATTGTACCAAACTGGAGGATGATCGTGGGAACGCAAATAAACTTGTCGCAAATCGAGCTGTGTACCAACGGGTACCCTCACCACTGACGTCAATCTTTAGTTTGGTGATGGTGAGACGTTTATGGCAGGGAGTCTCAGGTGAGGTGAAGGAGACGAGAGGATGTCGATTATTTCATTGATTAACTCTGATTCAATATCACTGTCATTTACAGTGGAAAGGATTTGGCATGTAGTGATGCTAGCACTCTCTCTCTCTCTTTCTCTCTCTCTCTACTGTCTGTCCATCCCCTTTTTTCTCTTTTCACTCTTCACAGGAGAGGATGGGATCAAGCGAAGAGAACCTGCTGATTTCCAGCCGGCTCTGTGTGCATCACCCCTCCCTCCGTCCCCTGTAGGTGTTATAAAGAGAGCGAGATCTCAGTGTAATCTGTCTGGACTAATTTAGCTCTTGTCAGTCTTCACTCTCAGCATGGGTATTCTATCTCACACACCTGTACGTACACACACACGCGCGCACACACACACACACACACGCCCATTTTGCTCTCTCAGATACTAGCAGGGGAAAAACAGGGAATCCTGTTTCAGTGTAGAAAATCCTATTTCTTTTCTTTAAGACGGACTGAGGTGGATTTCTGAGTGGCACTTGAGAACCTTTCAGGAAAGTTGTGTGACCTGTTAGAAAAAAACATGAGTAAACAAAAAATCTCAAGAACAAAGAATTTTCCAGACTCGCTATCTGCGCCGAAAGATAAACCAGTAGCGATAACAAAGGGAACAGAAGCAGGCCGGACATAACTAAAGCCGATAGTGGATGTTTGGATGTCCAGTATATCAGCATTTGGTTTCATACTGAAGAACCCGTTACAGCTTGAGGTCTGACTGTAGAATTCACGCAAGCGACACCATCCTGCTTTGGGATAGGGGTTTGCGAAGAAGTACTGGATCAAATCCAAGTTTTTAAGATTCTAAAATCCAATTAAGGTGTTGATTTATTAAGTATTTTTTGTAAGTTTGAAAGAAAAGCTTGCAGTGTTGGGTTCACAGAGCGTAGAAGCTGTGCAGCATCATACCTTTTTCAGCGCAGACCCAGAACCGTGTCCTAATTTAGCACCGTATCTATTTCTGTCCGAGCCTTGGGGGAATACCTACATTCGTCAAAGGGAGAGTGAGTGAGTGAGTGTGTGTGTGTGTGTGTGTGTGTGTGTGTGTGTGTAGGTGAGGAGTGAGCTTGGCATGGATGCCGAATACGAGGAGATACTCTACTAAGTGTAGTGGTCAGTTGTTTTCGGTCAATGTAATGATGATGGTCACACTCTAGCCAAGAGCATCCTAACACACACACACACACACACACACACACACGTACGCACTTCAATAGAAATCAACACAAAATTCTTCCTCAAAGCCACCAAGATCACCTCGTAAAAAATGACTCACGCTCCCTGAACCCCAAACAAAGACAAAACAACGCAAAAGCAAGAACACACACACATTAAATCTCATTATGAGGAAAAAATCATAGATCTGTGCGTGGAGTTCATGTATATGGAAGAAGGGGCGTGTAGGATGCATTCGGCTGCACTCACCTCAACCTCGCTCTCTGTCCTTGCCGGAGCTGTGAAAAGGATTGGCTCTGAGCAGCCGAGCTACTGCACACTGAGACAATGGAGGAGAGAGAGAGAGAGAGAGAGAGAGGGAGAGAGAGAGAGGGATGGGGAGGGGAGGAGAATGAAGGAGAGTGAAGGAGCGAAGGAGTAAGAGAAGGAGGGGTGCACGGGGAGAGGGTCTGAAGTAGATGGCCAATCAGTGCAGAAATCAGCACGGGCTATCTGAGGAAACGCCTGTGGATTAGCGATGTGCGGCTTTCAGAAGAAGAAGGGAAAAAAGTGGAGGGGGGTGGTGAATAAATGAGAATGGAGAATTAGTGAGTAAAAAGAAGAGGATGGGTGCAAAAAGACAAGGTGTCAAAGTCTTTCGCAATCTTTCTGGATTGTGAAGTGTGATCAGAGGTCAAAGGGCGCAGCTGGAGTTGCTTCCTTAAAATCGAAAATCTAAAATGTGTCTGGAGTGATGAGAGGGAAAGAAGTCTACAATCACTCTCCAAGTCTCTTTCTCACGGGATGGCGAGGATGGCATCTCATGCATGCTCCGGAATCTCAATCCGGCCCTCCCTCCCTCCCTCCCTCCCTCCCTCTTTCCCTGATCCCACCGTTCCCTCTCCTTTAATCTCCTCAGGGGTCCCACTGTGTCTCTCCGTATCCCATATATCGGCTCCGGATCATCAAGCGCTACGTCTTGGGTGGTTCAAGAACCCCCTCTCCCCCCCACCATCACACCTCTCCACCTCTCTACCCCTCCACGCTACCTCTTTATACCCACAGATAATACGAGGATTGAGGGGGAAAAAAAATGCCACTTCCCGCTAAAAAAAACAAAAAACAAAACCAACCCTGCACCAGGTGTTCCGTCCGGATTGGCCACTCGTCTGGATCGGGAACTGCGCAGGCAATCTCCAGCTCCAATTATTTCGGCCTCAAAAGCCGAAAAAGAGGACAAGGGTCTGACTCAAAAAGGCCTTTTGGTGTGGAAAGGAATGAAATGGAATGAAAAGTGCTTTTCAGCATCGCCGAAGTCCTGAGAATTCGACACAATTAGACCGAAAATGTCCCAAACTGTGCCTCTGAGAGTGAGGGAGGGGTGCGCAGGGGGAGGGAGCCAGAGAGTCGGAGATTGTCAAGGCCGAAAAATCGACTGTACAAGTTTGTACGAAAGATAGTTTTGTGCCCCGGGGCCTGAGATGAAGAAAAAACAAGGATGGATTGGCTTTCTTTCAGCAGCTGCCCCGTTTGGTGTGGGTCTTTTCTTCTTTTTGGCGTTTTGTTCTCGCATGGAGAGCTCTTGCCGGGACGATCCATCACACGGACAGGAAGAACGAGTGCAGTGCGTTGAGTCTCGGCAGGTGCTGCATCCGTCTCTCTCTTTCTCGGCCGGACAAAGCTCTCCCCCCTGCTCCCTCTCCTCTTTTCTCCATCCTCTCCTCTCCTGGCTCTCTGGCTGCTCATTTTCTCTTCCTTGGCCGTGACAAAAAAAACAAAAAAAAAAAAAACAAAACTGAGTGGGATAGCACTGTGTGGGATAGAGAGAGCGAGAGAGAGAGAGAGAGAGAGAGAGAGAGCGCAAGAGAGAGAGAAAGACACGTGGAGAGAGAATAAATGTAGAGGAGGAGGGTGACAAAAATGAGACGGAGGGGAGAAAGATGAATGAATTCATATAAAAGTGAGTCGTCTGAGGGAGGAAGGGAGGGAAAGAGGGAGGGAATGAGGGAACGAGGGAGGATGTAAGCGAGTTCTCCTCTCCTGTCCCACACACACACTCCCCCATGCCTGGGAAAAAAGTGTGGGAGAGATGAAGTGGCGGAGGTGGTGGTGGTGATTCAGCCGAGAGCCTCTCCCATCCTCTTCGCTCTGTGCGCCTGAAGAAGGGAACCAGCTCATGCACACCAAGCCTCCTCTCTCCTCCCCTCCCTTTTCTCCTCCCTTTCCCCCTCTCTCTTTCTTTCTTTCTCTCTCTATTTTTCTCTCGCACACGTTCAGTTCATTACAATTCACTGGTTCTTACCATGACACGCTTCACTAACCCACTCAGCGAGCCCAGGCAAAGCGAGACACTGAATTCTAATGCAAGAGAGAGAGAGAGAGAGAGAGAGAAGCAAAAGCAGACCAGCAGGTGTCCTCTCTTTCGTTTCATGCCCATCTGTCTGAAAAAGAGCCTAGCGTTTCCAGAACACGCTCTGTTTTGTACGGTTAGTCCCTTATTCCACAAGCTGGGCTCTACTGAGTGAGGAAAAAAAAAAAAAAACACTAAAAGGCTCAAAGGCAGGGCCACATAGGGGAGTGAGAACAAATAATCCAAACTGCCCAATGAATTGGGAAAATGCCTCACTTTTGAGGGGGAATTTGGGGCAAAATGTATTTTCGTGACTGATTTAGATGTGGCTAATACTCAGTGGGAACGGTGGGATGGCAAATGGACGGTAAACACACTCAAGTTGATGTGTGGCCACTTAGTGTTGTTTAGTCCACCATCAAACCTCGGCTGGTACGTCAGACAAATATGCAGTAGTCAAGGAACATGTGGAGGTGTAGAATCTGAATTCTTCTTCTTCTTTTGGCTGCTCCCAGAAAAGTTTTACACCAGATGCTCTTCCTGACGCAACTCCCCCCAGTCTATCTGGGCTTGGCACTAAGTATGCACTGGCTTGTGCAACCCCAGTGACTGGGTATTTTTACCTAATCTGCATGTCTTTGAACGGCTGGAGGAAACCCACACAGATATGGGGAGAATATGCAAACTCCAAACAGAAAGGCCCCCATTGGTTGTGAGGTTCAAACCTGGAACCTTCTTGCTGTGAGGCAACAGTGCACCACCATGCCGCCTGTGTAGAATCTGAATTATGTGTGATATATCATCCACAATTGACATGCCATCACTTATAAGCATCATATACTGAATGTAATCAGTGGCAAAAGGAATGGGAGGGTGCTAATTCCATCTTGCACAATTACACCCCTGAGCTCTCCACTAAACCTGTGGGCACTCCCTCCCATGCCCCGCCTGGGTCAGGCTGAACCGTCTTTGCACCGGTTGGAGGAAAACTCAGGCCTTCCTCCACACCACTGGCATGGCAGCTTCTGAGAACTGCTCCTGTGGCGCCTCCCAAACTGTGAGCCACCTACTCAAACCCTGTCCTGTCTTCGGTGCCCCCAACAAAATCCTGGGGCTAAAGACGCTCGATGACCCCACTGTCAACTGGATCTCTCGCCCCGACCTCCCACTGTGACTCCTGGTCGGGTCATACAAATGACGATGACTGTATGTAAGGAGTAAAACACTCTGTGTTGTGTTGTTACAGGAAAATAATCAACATGACGAAGAGTGAATGTGAAGAACCATGGTTACCACAGCCCAAAGTGGTTTATTACATTGTGCTCTTATCCAGAGCAACATACTACATACCCAGAGCAGCCTGGGGAGCAATTGGGGTTTAGGGCACTTTAGCCATTCCCGCTGGTCCAGGGAGTCAAACCAACAACTCTTTGGTCCCAAAGCATCTTCTCTCACCATTGCATCATTGCTTTCCAATGGCTTTACCCAAACTTTGAAGGATATTAATTCCTCTTCTTATACCATGGCAACTTTTATTCATTAAGAAATGATACATCACACTTTTTATCCATTTATAGCTACATTTTATGTTGTGGAACGTCTATGAAGCATGTTCATATTCTTACATTATAGCAGCTGTAAGCAGTCATTTATTGGACAACTCATGGACCTCTCTTTTTCACACTCCTTCTATAAATATAAATCCATAAATATTATCATGTAGCAGCAGCCTGCATAAAATCAGGCATGTAGAGGTCAAGAGCTTCATTAAAAATTCACATCAAACATCAGAATGAAGAAAAAGTCTGATCTCTGTCACTGTGACTTTAATTGTGGCATGGTTCGTTGTTGGTACTGTTGTTGGGCTGGTTTGAGTTTTTTTAGAAACTGCTGATCTCTTGTGATTTTAACACACAACAATTTCTAGAGTTTACACAGAATGGTGTAAAAAAAAACAAAAAACACTGAGTGAGCGACAGTCCTGTTGGTGAAAACGCCTTGTTGAGAAGAGAGGTCAGAGGAAAATCGGCAAGCTGCCATAAAGGATATAGTAACTCATATCATATCATCACTCTTTCCAAACGTGGTGAGCAGAAAAGCATCTCAGAACACACAAAACATCAAATGTTGAGGTGGACGAGCTACAACAGCAGAAGATCACATCAGGTTCCACTTCTGTCTGCTATCATGGGCACAGACTCACCCAAACGTAGATGTGTTGTGCCTTCTGAGACATTTTGTAATCAAGTACGTCAAACACAGCATTTTTTGTTTCTTAAACAGGATAACATTCTTCACCACTAACAAACTTAACAAGGTTAAGTTTTGACTGTGGGAAGAATAATACCATGTTTCAGCTTTATACATAATGTGGAATTTTCAAAGAGCTGGAAATTTGTAAGCACTGAATGAGTCAAAGTGTTGGCTTTTGATAAATGATTAAATAAATGGAGTCAATTTGGCCGACTTTTGGACTTTGATCTCGCTCAAATATTAATTTCAAGGGAGTGAAGCTTTACTGTTTACATGTACATGATGTGAGGATGATGTGAAGATTTTTCCATTTAAAATGTTGCCACAATATTGTTGTCGGATATTTGAACACTGGCAATTCAGCTGTTTTATCTTACAGACTGTCATGTTAAGGAAAAGAAATGAGGAGCGTTTTTCATTGCTGGAACTTTACAGACTACATACATGAAGAGTGTCATTAAAGCTAGACTGCCTTTCAGATTTTTCAAGTGTAGGTCATAAAAAGAATTTTCCCTGACACCCAAGTATTTTTGTTTAGTGGACCGAAAGCTACTGAATTCAAATTACAGACTTCCAATTTTGTTAGTTTTTTTTTTTAGCAGAACAATTAATGAATTTAAGGCCACATGGCCCTAAATCCTCTACTATTTTTTCCTGCTTCACCATGACCCAATTCAAGATACTACATCATGCATCACGTGGTGGGCTTTCCCCGTTTGCGCAA
>JAOEHJ010000019.1:4072457-4084128 GCA_025447855.1 Potamarius usumacintae | reverse complement strand
ATGAGCTGTAGGTTTTACTGAGCATTTTACAGAACCAGCCCCAGTTCTTCTGGACACTTTGACTGTCACACTCGCTCCTTCATTTTGCACCAAAAATTTTCCAGCAGCCTTCATTATGTTTTCTTTTTTAATCTGAAAAGTGCTCTCTTATGCAATATGCTGCTCAGACACATTACAAACTTGCTTTTTTTTTCTGTAACATTTAATTTTGTGCTGGAAAAAAAAATACAAACGTTTGGAACTCTAAAATTGTTTGTACTGTTTTAACTCGATAATGTAAAAGTCATAAAATAGAAATCTATAACAAAGATTGCATGAAAAAAAATCAAGAGGCTGAGACTTTTGCGCAGTACTGTATTTGAAATCCATATCTTGGTAATTAAAAAGTTCATTCGTAAAAAAAAAAAAAAAAAAAAAAAAAGAAACTTAAGCGAAAGATAAGTAAAGCGAAAGTCGTGAGCAGCGTGCACGTGAAGCAGCAAGTCGAAGTCGAAGGCGAGGGCGAGATTCACACCACATGCAGTGTGCACACACCCCAAGGCGTATGAACCAGTGTGTGAAATTATTGCTCCTTCACAGGCTGAGAAAAATAACTTACCACATGAACAAGAAGTCATTTTGAAGAAACGAATCACGTCAGCAAGCCGCAGTGAATTTTTCAGCATAAACAATTACATTACATTAAAATAAATAAATAAATAAAAAATGCCTGGACGTGGGCTAAAGAATATTATGGAAATAAACTTCACAAAAATACTGCTTATGATCCATGATGGACAGAAAGGTGTTGAATTCCTAGCTGAAAGAAATATTGTTAGGAGTTGGTATCGTGTTTTCAGTGTTGAATATTGTGAACTTGCACAAATTATTTTGAAATATTTTTAGTTAATAATTAAAAAACATCTCATTATTAATTTGCGCTAGCAATGGTAGCACAAATTGTTACTCTCACTCAGGATCTTTCTACTTTATTATTATTATTACCTTAATGTTGGGGCGGCACGGTGGTGTAGTGGTTAGCACTGTCGCCTCCCAGCAAGAGGGTCTGGGTTCGAGCCCCGTGGCCGGCGAGGGCCTTTCTGTGCGGAGTTTGCATGTTCTCCGCGTGGGTTTCCTCTGGGTGTTCCGGTTTCCCCCAAAGACATGCAGGTTAGGTTAACTGGAGAACTTTCATGATTATTTCAATCTTTTTTTTTTTTTTTTAATTTTGTTCAGGGCGGCAGGGCGCAACTTTTCCTCGACCTTCAACTGACAAAGGTCAGCTAGTCCAGGCAAATTCCTGTGACTTTAATAACAATCTCTATCTAGTTTATTTTCCATTCATGTCAGACCTGCGAATGAACTCGATTACGTTTGCTGCATTTTGCACTTTTGTTTAGTGCATAAATTCTGTACGACTGCAAAATTCTGTATATTTGTGAAGTCGGGAATCGCTCCGTGTTGCGCTGTTATAGGAAAATAATCAGTGATGAAGTCGAGTTAATGTTACAGTCACTCGCTGTTTTCTGTCTCTTGAATTTAATAAGAAAAATATCGCAGTTTTTTGCATTACAGAGAAATGTCAGTAAATATGTAGCTTTACTTGCGTACTGTATTCAGGTAGGTCCTTAGATCCCTGCGAACAAGCTGTTACTATAGTAACAACTAGTAGTTATTGTCAGTTAACCTGATTTCTTCTGAATGGTGCTCTTCACAGGTGCGGTGCTGGTCCTAGGGTTTGATCATACAGCTGCTTGGAATCGGGCACCATAAACTAAAGGGAGTTGAACATCAAATACCTTTGTATAACACTGGTCTAGAAGGCCCAGTGGAGAGTTGAGTGGACACATGTGATATACAATATGTTTTCCCTGTGTTCTGTCAAAATGACGTAAATCGCTCTCCGCATCTCCTCAGTGATGTAGACTCGGCCCTAGCGGAAGTCTCCGGCGAGGAGTGCTGATAGCGAGGTCCCATATAATTGAAACTCTCAGGCAAGTCGGGGAGGGGGTTCTCTGCCGAGGCTGCGCGCAGTGTGCTAGCGTGAGCATGTAGCCTATGGGAAATGATAGTGCCTTGGATTAGCACAGTGTGTTAGCGCAAGCATGTGGCCTATGGGAAATGATAGTGCCTTGGATTAGCACAGTGTGTTAGCGCAAGCATGTGGCCTATGGGAAATGATAGTGTCTTGGATTAGCACAGTGTGTTAGCGCAAGCATGTAGCCTATGGGAAATGAACATGTTTTGGAATATGTTGTCTTGGGCCCCTCTGGGGTGTCACCAGTCCATGTGCAGAGTATGGAGTATGTGTGTCCAGTCGTGTCGATTTGCATTGGTGTACAGACAGAGAGACAGACAGCCTTACTTTAGTAGTATAGATATAAATGCATGTAATGTCTGACCAATCAGAATTGAGATTTCAACAGCACTGTGCTATAAACCTGCCACAGCACCAGTACCGGAAATGAAGCAAATAACCATAAATTTGTCTTTACTTCCTCAACTGTCTCCTGCTATGTCATTCTGTCTCGCTCAAATGAACGCTAAAATTTCTAAAAAATTCTCAGCTATAATGATATCAAAGCCACGTCAGATCTCTCTCTCTCTCTCTCTCTCTCTCTCAGCTTGCTGCTCATGTGTCCATCTGAGCCCAGTGCAGGTGGCCATCTCTCCTCTTTCATCATCTGGATCTGATGAGATGAGCTTTGATATGATCGAGTTGCTCAGATCCAATTTCTTCATCATGGCGAAAAGTCAGACTGCATCCTCACTGTCCTTCAGCAACAAGTTTCTGTGATAACATCCAATCAAGTGGCAACACCTCCGTTTGTGCGGTGTCTTTGTACGGTTTAGAGATTTATACGCTGTTTCAGAGAGCAGAATTAAAACCAAGAATGCACACATCGATGTTCAGACCTTAACTACAGACTTAAATGCTATTTAGAAGTTATATGAAAGTTACGCACATGGGCACGTGGGCAGAGTTTGTCTAAAACAGCCACATGTCTCGGTTAATTACGATTCTGATCTTGAACTTAGGCACATCGCGCTTGTGAGCAAGGAACAGTCTGAATCTGACAGTTTGATGTAATCACATTATTCCTTCCCTTCCTAGTCAGGAGCTTGTGGGTCGAATCTCCTGACTACACCGCTTCTCCAGTCATCTCTGTCCATCACATGACAATCTTACATACATCCCATCTATGCTGAGGCTGGTGATTTCTTGCATGTTTTTGACGTAGGTTAGTTGAGGTCGAGGTCTTCTTCTCCTATTACGGCCTTGCGTTGTTGTGTATAAAGCATAGCGGTGTATGGTTGATTCAGTTGGTCTTCTACAGTAAGCCAGTGTCCAAGCATGTGTAACTGTCTTCCTTGGAGTATTTCTGCAAGGTTTCTCCTTTTGGTGGTAGCCAGGACGTATTCGTTGGTAATTCTATCAATTCGCTTGATGTTTAACAGAATACGATAACAGCTGGTGGCAAACGAGTTCAGTTGATTCTTCATGGTCTGATTGAGTGTCCGTGATTCTGCCCTGTAAAGGAGGATGGAAAGAATCAGGGAGTCGAGCAGTCGAAGCTTGAGTTGGAATGAGATTTTGTTGGACCTCCAAATGGTAGTCAGTTTCCAGAAGTTATTCCAGGCACTTCCACATCTTTGATGGAAATCCTCCAGTGATGATGCAATGCGTGCCCCGAGGTACTTAAAGTCAGTTACAATTTCCAGGTTATGTAAGGCTGGTGGTGGTGCCTCAGCATGAACATAATTAATGAACATGACCTTGATTTTTTTCTCTGTTGACTTTCAAGCCTATAGGAGAAGCAAATCACATTAAAATTTATGTTTTAGCTGTAAATACAAAAAAAAAAGTGATGCAATGCCTTTAAATGGCTACAGTTATACGTATACTGCATATATAATTCAAGTTGGTCCAATTTTATGGACTAGAGCAGGTAAGTGCTGGGTCAGTTTATCCTTCAAATTGTGGTATATTTCCTTTATGCATCAAATTAACAAAAATATCTGTGCTATTTTATTAATTCACCATCTCATCATACTAAACTAAAAGTGTCACCCACATCACACACATTACAAATTCATGACCTCGATTTCATGGCTTCATTGCAAGGGATCTCTGGACTCCCCAAAAAAATCTGTCGTGACCATACCATAACGAAATGAAACCTGTATTGAGAACCTTCTGGAGCAGCGATGGTCCAAACAGCTCCAGATAGAGATTTCTACTTCACGGCCCAGAGGACGATGAACCTAGCAGATGAGAAAAGATGGACTTGGCGTCCAATTTCTCATTCCGCAGCCAGCCTTGGCCCGATAATGAGGTGGATCTCAATTATGCCGCCGCGCCGCTGTGAAATGGACCAGGGGGGCTCCTGCTACTATGCCTCTCGAGGCCCTTCAAGCCCTCTTGTCCAAATTGAACTGATGGAGCAGAAAAGCCATTTTGATTTTTTTTTTGCTCTCACCTCCAAACTGGAGCTCAGGCACAACCAAAAGCAGCGGGCCCACCACCAATTCCGGCCACGGTTGGGCCACGCCGTCGGCGCTTTGTATCATAGAGGCATAATTAGATTTGCGCTGACAGTCTGTTGACACGGGATATATTAATTGGGGTGCCTCAGATTGACATGCATTTAGATAGCCACATCATAAATGCATGAAACTCGGCACGGTGCACACTAATTGCGTTGAGTTCCATAATTATGGCCCGCGTGATTAATGGCACCTCCTGTCACCAGCATATGGCAAAGTTGACCTCACGGTTATTGAGTTAGCAGGCCAATCAGAGAAGGAGAAAGGGAGAGAGGAATGGAAGAAGGGAAGAAGGGGGGACGACTGGGATGTCAGTTCGTCTGCTCAAATTGGATTAAAGTGTACTGTTGAGAAGTTCATTTTTTTCTACTTACCTCACAGGAATGTGATGGATGGCAACACAGCTGTTTGTTAGCACCAGTATCACGTCCTGGTTTTGCCTCATACTACTGTATAATGTTCCAGCTGATCAGAATTCGGATGGAATTTGGATACTTGGCTTACCGTAATTAGTCATTCTAACAAGACGACAACATAGAATTGTTGTAATGTGAGTTTAGCTCTCGTGGCATTCCCTTCATTGATTTTTTTTTTTTTTACATTCCCACCAGGCATCAGAAAGATAAGTGTTTTTCTGTAAATTCCACAGATCTGGTGCCGAACAGCCTGGGCCTGCACGCTCTACACCCATCGCCCAGTCCACTGGCCTCCGACCATCAGGCTCCATCTCCCACCCAGCTGCACTACCACAGCAAAGTCCAGCACCGCCGCTTCTCCATGGAGGTCAGTAGTCCTGCTGCTGCCGCGTCAAGAACCGAGGAAGGAACCTAAAATCATTTTTCACCTCCAATCCCCCAGGACTCACCTCAGTAGAGGTTTCTGTACAATAAAGAGTTTCTCTTTCAGAAAAGGTTCCAAGTAGAACATGCTTAGAAAACAAGACCTGGCAACCATCAGGAATGAGTTTTTCAAAGACTGTACAGGTGTAGCATGAGATTAGCTTCTAAAACTCCACTGGATAGTGGGTTCTAGACTCGTAGAACTCTTAAAGGTTCTGTGTAGAATTCTACAACTATCAGACAGGGTTCTAAGTAGGGACTTTTTTAAGAAGCTAACCATTATGTATCCTTGTTTTAAGAAAACTTTTTTGATAGTAGTGTAGTTCTGATTATCCACTGATAGGAAAACTATTGGAATTTCGGAGTAATGTAATAACATCAGAGTTATATCATATTATTCTATCCACATTTACTGGATATGAGCAATCGTGCACTCTGATTGGCTACTCTACTACTAGGATATCAGCTCATATACCATGAGTAGAGAAAAACAAAATGACAGAGCGCATCAAGTCAGATTTAAATGCTTTATCAAGTATTTAAAAGAAACAGAAATGGCTAAAAAAAAAAATAGAGGTTTTTTTCCCCAATATCTCCTGTTCCACATTCCAGCCTAGTCAGTGGCGGTAATGCACCTTTAAATTGGTTTGCCAAAAAACCCTAAAGAAGAAGAAAATGGCAAAGCGTGTTGCTGAACCAACCGAGGACAAAATACAAACTGTACTCGAAAACAAAACCCAAAAAACTTATCTTTTTTTTTTTTTTCAAGGATTATTATTATAGCATTTTTCACAATTTTTTTTACTGTAATTTCATCGGCTTGTTTACATTCTAAGTGGAAATGATTTTGTTGGACGTTTTTTATAAAGTTTTTATTTATCAGATTTGCAGAAAATAAAAATAAAAATGCTGTTTCTCAAAATCCAGTGAATGTACATCGAATAAAACAGTTATTCCATTCAATCTCGTCCTACATGGATTATAGCCGACTCGATGCTATGTATCTCGTCGGCTATCAGCTCATGTACGACTTGATTTCGTGGAATAACTGTTAAATATTATGATATTGTATTACTAATATACGGCTAATATGAAACAAGTTAAATTATTGATAATGTAACGATATTATCGTTATACGTAATGGGTACATAAAGTTATACGTAACTTAAAAAATAAAATGGAACAGTTCCATAACATGCAGTGAAATAAACAATCTGCATTGTCCCATTTTCATGTTATTTGTCATATGGATTTACGACACCCCACATACGCTTTACTTTACCTCATGACAGGGAATGTGTGTTGTGAAATTAATGCTTGATGGATCTGCTTATTTGCATTCAAATACAATGTTGTCTAACAATTCCTACTTACTAGCCAGCTCTCTTCTATCACATGACATTTTCCAACTGGGGAGTTTGAGGGATAACATGCTTCTTACGGGATACATGACGCCAACCAGCAGTATCACAGAGCAGGAAAGCACTATCTGCCCTCTTCCACATACATGAGCTCAATAAAAAACTAGATTGGCTAGTGCTGCTGTGATTGACAGAGGATAGCGAAACATCATTCCATCGCACCCAGAAAAGACAGACAGTTTTTCTCTCTTGGACCCCCAGGTTGTGGCATTGTCCAGATTTGAACTCGATGCATGGGCCAAATGGCTAAAGTTGTGCGGCTAGCAAAAGCTAGCTAGCACACGTCCAAATGATTTTCTGGACATTGTCATGTCAGAAGCTTAAAGTTTGAGAACATGAAATTTGCCTCAGATGTATGGGTAAATTACTAACAGAATACCCACGGGTTCTGTCATATTGAGAAACTTTGAGCTATCCGAATATTTACATATTGTTGAGGTACCCATTGACTGAGAATAAAGAGGATGCAATGCCATTTACTCATGGTTCATCTGTTCTCATGGTTCATCAGAAAGTTGGGGTGCTTTCATAACTATTTTACAGCGAGTTGGCCTGGTGGTTGGTGTGTCTGCCTTTCGACCAGGAAATCGTAAGTTCTACTCGTGGTCGGATCATACCAAAGACTATCATAAAAATGGTACCTACTGCCATCTGGCAAGGCACGCTGCAATATAGATATGAGTAGGGAGTCAAACTCTTGTGGTTACCAGATGACCGGCCCCCTACAGTAACCCTAGCTATGTGAGAGGCAGAGAGCTATAGTAACAAAGATTGGCATCACCCAGTGTGTCTTGTGGCATGGGAAGGTCTTTGATACCTACTGTGTTTGGTACGGTTTGGTGATGTGCTCTGCCTGTTGCCTGAAGTCAGCTGGGATTGGCTCCAGCTTTCACCTATGACCCTGATGGATAAGCAGTCATCCTATTTTTTTTTTAAATGTCTGCAGTTCTAACCAGGTAAACTATGCTGAAGTGAACACCGCTTCTGTTATCAGCTGCATGTTAACTAATGGATTAACTGCACATGTTCTGCAGGTTGGAAGCCAAGCTGTGATGCATTAAAGCTGAAGAGACTTGATGAACTGGAGATAACAGGGATGCTCATCTGTCTCACTCTCTCAGACGATGCTCCCTCAGCATTTGGTACCTGAGGTGTAGACTTTTATCAGGCTTTATTTTGATTGGCTCTTGAAATTACTGTCTTTTAATTATTTAATAATGACTATTTAAATAATATTGGCTGGTGTTGAGTGGTATATGAGATGTATTCCATTCAGCTAGCATGATATTGAATGAGTCGAAGACGAGTAGCTGAATGGAATATATCCGATATACCACGAAAAAAGCCAACCAATATTATTATTATTATTATTATTATTATTATACGTACACATTCGATGGAACAATTATAGATTTTACAAAAAGTTAAGAACAGGGGTGCAACTTACCAATATTGAATGCTGATTCTGATCGAATGTAATTCAATGTTCTGTCAATCCAATGTGCATGTACAAATTTCTAACAATAAAAATGTCCAAAAAGCCTGAACAGCAACCCAACTTATATACAAGCTATATCCAGGTTGACAGTTCAACTTCAAAGTTACTTTTGGTCGTAGTTAATTGTTACATTGCAGTTGTTCAAAACAAAAGGGATTTGCTGAATGAAGTTCACGAGTGAAGTCCTCTTGTAAAAGTCTCCGTCACTTTTCTTCACCTCCAAGTAGAACTTTATATTTCGGCTGTTGCTCTCTTTTCCAGTTTTTCAATGTCCGTTGGTATGTTTTTCTCTTGTAAATATGCGTGAAAACCATCCAGTGAAGTTTTTGTAGCCTTTCGGGTGTTCAGCGTGTCTCTCTTTAAATCTTCTGCTTTGAATAAAGCAAACCTTGCGGCCATTTTTGTTTACAAACTGTTACAGTCACTCGCGAGTGCGGAAGTTTTACGTCTCCAACATGTGTCTTTTCCAGTTTTTCCATATATTTAATGCGGAAGATTAAATGCGTGAAGAATATCCGGTGAAGTTTTGGTAGCCTTTCGGGTGTTCAGCGCATCTTTATTTTCAGTTTATTTATTTAGTGCTTAAACCGAGCACTGAATTAACCCCGTCTTCTCTCTTTCCTGGCCGACAAAGAAATAATTATGTGCATGAGCAGCAGAAAGGTTTTGTCATTGGATCTTTGCGTGTAATGTCGTGCTGTCTTGACAACATGCAATATTATAACAATATTGCACGCTCATTCTCCATTGGGGAAAGTGGCGTAATACATGGAAGATAAGCGATATGATGACAATATTGCATGGCATCAATAAACCCTCTAGAAGGGAATACAATACAAGTTTTTATTCTATGGAAAAAGTGGCCTGTGTGTAGAATAATAAATAATATTGGCTGGCTTTGAGTGGTATATCAGATATATTCCATTCAGCTAGCATGATACTGAATGAGTCGAAAACGAGTAGCTGAATGGAATATATCTGATGTACCACGAAAAAAAGCCAGCCAATATTATTATTACTATACATACACACTCTCTTCATATCAGCATTCTCAAAGGCCAATGAGAGCTTACCCACGACTTGGTGCTGTTAGCGTGGCAGTCCAGTTATTTTCTAGCTGGTGGAGCATTGAGCAGTAGTGTTTGTGAAGGACAACGTGAGCTTACCTGTGAGTTGGTGCTGTTAGCACGGCAGTCCAGTTACTTTCTAGCCAGTGTAGTGTTAACGGAGGCCAGTGCTAGCGCAGGCCAATGCTAGCACAATCATGCCAAATATTATTATTATTTTCCCTGTGTAATTTACTTAGCTACTTTTAAAATCGACACTGACAGTTACACACAAGAGAGCAACCTGGCAGCCAAAATTCTCTCAAAATCTTCGGCTTTTAACAAAGCAAACCTCGTGGCCACGTTTGTTTACAAACTGTCACAGTCACTCGCTAGCACGGAAGTTTTACATCTCCGAAGTGTCTCTTTACCAGTTTTTCGATGTCCATTGATATGTTTTTCTCTTGTAAATATAGGTAAGGAATATATAATGAAGTTTTGGTAGCCTTTCGGGTGTTCAGGCCGGCTTTGGTTTCAGTTTTTAGTTTATTTATTTAGTGCTTAATTATAGCAAAACTAATCCTAGCAGTAGCACTGGATTAGCCTCATGTTCTCTCTTTCTCAGCGGACAAAGAAATGATTCTGCGCATGCGCAGCAGAAAAGTTTTGTCATTGGATCTTCGCATGAGCTCTGATGTGTGACGTCGTGTTATCTTGACAATGTGCAATTGTTACAATATTGCACACTCATTCTCCATTGGGTACAGTGGCGTAATACACAGAGGAAAAAGATATAAAAAGATATGTTGTCTCTCTTTTTCTTTCTTCCACTACTGTTGAGACACCGCCATCTTTGTTGAAAATTTCAGAAGCTCATGTGATTCGCTGCTAGCACTCTGATTGGATGATCTTAAAACGTTGCCCAAAATGATCAAAATCGTTCAGATAGAAATTATGTTGCCCAATCTCAATGGGAAAGTGTCGAAGCACAACTGCCCAGCAACACTGCCTGGCAATACTGCCCAAAACATTGCCCCGTGTATCATCACCTTGAGTGTGTGGAACGCAAAGACAACTTCTCAGAATTAAAGGCTCATGGTGATTCTTCACAGCAAGTCTGATAATATCTTATGAGACATAAGGCGAGGCAGTTCCTGAGGTAGTTCCTGTAGCCGTGACTCAGAGTGAGATTGGCCGGAAGGGAGGCCAGGAGAGACCGCAGGATGTTTTGGATAAACAGGAGCAAACCCAGCATGTGTGGTCAAGCTAATGAGCTACTGCAAGCAAAATGAACTTGTTCCACAGGCATCCTTCTCTCACCAGCAGCAAGTCGCTTGAATATACCTCGCTGTACACGTGATAAGACTGAACAAGCAGTACAAATCCATGACTTTTTTGTGGGGCTTGATGAAATTCATAGAATTGTTTGTTTGTTTGTTTGTCAGTAAATTACAAGGCTGAACTAGTGTAAATAGCTCAGCCTGACTAAGGATGAATCATAGAAACGACCGGTTCTTGAGTTCATTTTTAAATGTAGTTATGTGTGCAACACAGGAAGCAAACACTAACCTCAAAAGTCTCAATTTTGTAGGTATTGTACAAGACTAAGGCTGAAAATCAGCTAAGACCAACAAGCAAAGGAAATCTTAACAAAAAGGCTGGGACCTTTTCAAATTCTTTCTGAATAATTTTCATATTTCAGATACGTGTCAGGCTCCAGTCTTAGAGGGCCACTTGATTCAAGTCATCAACTAATTACCTCAGCTTTCATGAGCTAAATTGGGTGTGTGAGAAGAGGAAAAACACTAACGTGTGTAGGGCTGTGGTCAACCACAACGTCCTACAGAAAGCAATGCCTGTACTTTCCAAGATGTCTGTAGTCTTTGGTTGTTGTGTACCACAAACAGGGCCCCTCCTGTGAGCATGGGCGTCGCTTAGATGCTTTGCAGAGGGGGTTGGGTACAGCACAGGAATGACTATGTGTACAATCTGCACACTGGTATACTGGCATGTACGTACACAAAGATTTGACAGAAGTTAATACAAATACCAACAGCTTTTCTAAAGTCGATAGTAGTCTTTGCAAATTCAGAACACTGCATTCAAAATCTTCAAATGTGCATCAAAATAAGAATGCACAGTCATCCAAGGCTTAACACTGATTATACTGATTCTCAATTCTGACTGGTCAGAAGTTATTGACTATTTTTCTATAACAATGTCTTCTGGCAGTAAACCAATTCACAGGGCTATACACAGTATTTTGCAAAAGTATTCATCCCCCTTGGTGTTGGTCCTGTTTTGTCGCATTACAAGCTGGAATTAAAATGGATTTTTGGA
>JAOEHJ010000019.1:3628678-3638872 GCA_025447855.1 Potamarius usumacintae | reverse complement strand
GTAGAGTGACGTAATACATGTAGGATAAGCGATATGCTAACAATATTGCATGCTATCAAATAAAATGAATGAAACCCACTAGACGGGAATAGAACATATGTTTATATTCCATGGAAAAAGTGTCCTGTATGGATAATAATTCCCGATATTCACTGAGCCTGAGGTGGACACTTGTTTTAGTATAAATACACGGGTGATTATTTTTAAAAATCGTATGAAAAATCATTTATTTCAATCTTCAAAAGCAGCATGTAAATGTAATAACTTTGCGGCGCAGACTTGTGTCACTTATCTACGCCGAGTCACATTAAATACGGTACTTTGTTTTGAAATTGATAAAATAAATCACAATCCCACTTTACCTTTGAAAAGTTTTATACCGAACTTTGTAGCATCTTTTGTGCTTTTATTTTAGGAACAGCATTTTCTTTCATAACTTGTAATTCTTCCTCACTTCCAGTGACGAAGCGATTGGCCGCCATTTTGCCGAGTCACTCGAGATGATTATCGAGAAACAGTCTGAATTTCTCGACCAATCAGTGCACATGACTTCCTATAATCACCTGCATATTTATACTAATTTTATGCAGTTGTACAAGTGCATACATACCGGTAGTTTTAGTTTGAAGAATTGACTAGTTTTAGTTTAGTTTTTATTTAGTTTTAGTGTTAGTTTTTCAGGTATTGCACGACAAGCATCATCTTCTTCTTCTTCTTTGGATTTTTTCAGCAGCTGGGATCAGATTACTGCCACCTACTGGAACTACTTCGAAAAAGAAAACAAAAATGAACATGAAGCTGATTTTACCTGCAAGTATATTTCATTTTAGTTCAAGTTCCATTGTTTATTGTAGTTTTTATTTCGATTTTTTTTAAACTGTCATTTTTATTTTCATTTCAGTTAGCAAAATTATTATTTTTTTCGCTACTTATTTTAGTTTTAGTCTTAGTTCAACCTTTTTCGACTCTCAGCTGCCTATTACAGAGTTTCACCAACAATCTACTTGTTAAACCGTGACATAATAACCGTATTTCTGGGGCCAAGCCTTGCCTTCTCAACATCCCGTAGCGCAGTCTGTCGATGTCTGAATGGATCTGAGTTAAAAAAAACTATGCAATTGCCATGAAGGAAAACATTTACTTGCTTTTAGTACTTACTACAGGTAATATCACCAGAAAGAAAGGAGAACAAACCAATGAGAGGACGGGGCAACAACCGTACTGATCAGTGATTGGTCATGGGGCGGGACTTGGGTTATCAGTGATCGGCCGCAAGTGTGAGTGAGTTGAGTGAACCTGCTTTCTAAACTTGTTTAACAGCGGCTGTGAAGTGACCTGGAGAGCCGTATCACTTTTTCAAATGTGTTGAAAAATTCTCTAGATTTGTCACTAAGCTTTTTTTTTTTTTTTAATTAAAGAAATCACAGAGTGTCTACTGGATGGCGTTTGGCCCCGGAAATGGCTACTGATGTCAGACTTAACAAATGGATTCGCTAGATCAAAGCTCATAGCATAATTCGACTGTGTTATCTTCTCAACGTCATTTAGTTATCATTATTAACGTCGTCCTTCCTCACCAAAATCCATAATCGTAAGCCGCTGCTGTGTAGATCGCTGTATAAACGTCTCCACAAGGTTTCAAACACGCACCTTAGTAACGAGGCTCATTTCTGATTCACAGGAGTTGCCTTGAATGAAAAAAAGTGCCTTAAACTTTCTGACAAATGCCATCTACTGCCTTGGCAAATTAGCTTCGGGCTCCGCTGAAGGTGTGTATTCTTCTATCTAATGATACTCCTTTAGCCGCACAGATTTATTGACAAGATCCACATGCTATTAAGCAGTGATGCGTCTTCTCCAGCTTTCCAAAATACCCTGAAATTAGTGACTCAGTCCATGACAGAAGCTCCTTGTCAGAACAAGTCTCTAATATCCCTCATTTTTATGCTTGCAGTAAGTAGAAGGTAATTAAGGGGATAATTATCGCTTTATCACTGGCAGGAAGACGATGTTTTCCCATGATGTATGATCACTAAAAGAGAACCTAATTATGATGAATTATCTTGAAATGACTTTGAGGTTTTAGATTTTCATGCTCATCGATGCAGGACTCCTGGCCACATTTTAATCTACTTTATGTTTTGGGTTTTTTTTCCCCCCACGATGCTGCCAGGGTGAGCCATTTTGGAACAGATTCACTCAAAAATGGCTTCCACTACCAGTGGCTTGCCCACCAGAATAAAAGCTATGCAAATGGAACGAAAATTATTATTTAGTGCACGCTTCATGCTCACAGCGTTAAGTCCGTACCATTGAGGTTGACACGTCGTTCGCCTCGGTATTGATCACAGAGCTCTGAGGATCGTGAGAGGATCTTAAACCAGTGAACTTTTCAGTAACGGGTCGCTGCAATTAAGGCGTGATGTTGCTTTTGTGTCTGAAAGAAGGGGATAATTAGCTTTGTTTCTATTTAGGGAACAGGATTGCTCCCATAGTAAGGTGGAACTGGGGGCAATTATTGATGTTTATGTAAGACTCTGATCTGGATTTCATGAAATTGATTGTGTGATTATTGTTATTATATGGATTTCTTTTGGACAGTGTATTTGACTGTACAAAATGCACAATGCAAATAAAATTATTATTATTATTATTATTATTATTATTATTATTATTATTATTATTGTCAGCTATCACAAGATTTTTTTTTTTTCAAAATGAAAATCTCTTCTTACTTACTTATGATGTACAATCAATTTGGCTTATTTACATGAAAGGTGCCAATAATTTTGCAAACTTATTTGGATGAAATTTATCATGACTTTCTTTGTGATTAATGCATTTACTGAGCTAGCAAACACTTTGCTAATGTATTCGAGAGAACCGTGCTCAAACCATGTCACACTGACATTAATGAATTGTTCACAAACCAAATGACTCTTCGAACTGTCTGTTCTGGGAGTCTACTCATATTCATGAAAAGTCCTAATCGTTTGTATTTTTGGTGAATATTTGGCAGCATTCTGTATCTAGCAGTGAAAATTTACCAGTGTTTGTTGATTCTTTGATCACGAACAGTTCAATTGAGCCAAAAAGCATTCTGTAAATCTAATCAACGCTTGAACAATTGATTCATTTGGCATACAATGATTTTTGCGACTGTTCTAATGAGAATGATGAGATGTGTCTTGGTGTGGTTGTGACAGCGTATCAGACGATGTTAAAACAAAATATAGACAAAGATCTGTGACATTTTGCAGCTTTGGAAGGGGAAAAAAAGCAGGGAGTCATTTGTGAGCCAAATGAATCAAATCTCTGAGCCGATTGTTCCGATTCACTGAAAAGAACTGGAATTCTCATTACTAATTTACATAATCTGTACTGTTTGAGTACTTAATTAAGTTTAACCATATAATTATGTCACAATGGTGTACAATTTTAATTGTGTCCAAGTTTTGTAAGTTATAAAATCCAATAAAACTGGTATAGGGAGTCGATCTTTTTAATGTTTATGTTTAGAAAGAACTTCATTAGAGAGGGATTTCTGCTGAGACACTCTCTCTCTCGTTCTTCTTCCATCTTTCAGCTTACAACTCTCTTATCCCTCCCTCGCTTCCCTCTCCTACTCGAGACAGGCAGCAGCGAACTGAAAGGTGGGAGGACAGGAGAGAAGACAAAAAAGCTTGTCACGGTGCGCTAGCCATTTTTGTCACTTTGAGAGCAGAGCCTGTAAGCGAGCTAGCAGCCCCGGCATGGGTTTGTGGGAGGCAGGGTGAGATGGAGTTCATCTGGAACCTCTCCATCCCAAATATGCTGCAGAGACAGAGATTGTGTGCAGCCTGGCAATCCTGTAGCAGTTAGCGTGCTAAGTCCTGATGCCATATGAGTGCTAATCTAAACAGCAGCTGCAATAACACACACAAAAAAAAAAAAAATCAAAAACAACAATAAAAAAAAAAACCCTCAGCTAGATACGTTTGCATATTAGGTGATGTTTTTGCATTTTTATACACATTATTGTTTAAAAAACAACAACAACTATATGCTAGTTTGCATGTTCACATGTTAGCGTGTGGAGGAAGGCCCTCGGGATTAGCATATTTGACGGCCAGGTAGTTCGCTCTATTTAAATGCGACAAAGTGGTTCTCTGAAGTTCAGCAGCACTGTGAGAACATTTCCAGGCAATTACATCTTCTTAGTGTTACGTTACTTGAGCCTTGCATCATAAGACTCACATCGCATGAGTGTCATAAACATCTCATAAATAGTCATAAGTTAACAGGTTTCCATAATAATTGATATTAGAGCATCATGCTAATCTTCCCACCAATTATCACGCAAATGTTTATGTTTTATGACAGATGTCATAACTCTGTCATAACGCGTCGCAAATTAGATGACATACAGTATTTTAAAATCAATAATAAGTCTTTACACTCTCAGAAAACAAGCTTATTATCTCGATTCTTTAGTTGTCCCTGAGGAGAAACCTTAAAGGTTCTATGGAGAACTCTACAACTGACTGTTTCCCTGTCTGAAAGAGTTTGACGTAGAACATGGTGACGAAGCTAAGATCCTTAAATAACCCTTCAAGATCTTGTAGAACCTGACAACTTTTCCACATACAAGCCTTGTTTTTCAGAGCTAAGAACCCTTGATGGCCCATAGAACCAACAAACATTTATGCTAACTTGAGAACCTTTCAAAAAATCTCAATTCTTCTTTAAGGGTTTAGTACAGAACCATATCCCATGGAAAACTGAAGATCTCTTAAAAAGTTTACGACATCTGACATACAGTTATAATGCATACTTATATCATGACAGAATATGATGGCTGCTATGAGGTTTATGACACTGTCATACCAATATAATGCATGGATTCCACAGTAGTACAGCTTTCCAGCTCGTTCTAGTCTTCACAAATGACTGACTGAATTATTTTCTTTTCCAAAACAAAACTAAAAGGAAGGTTACACGTTATATAAAAGGTTCATAAGGCTACATAAGCCACTTACGACTACTGACATAAATCTACATTTATAAACATTTACAGTATAAAGATTCTTTCCAACAGGCATCTGCTGTCATAAAGACTGCTTTCATTGAGTTTGATGTCAAGTTGACATAAGACCTGCTTTCACTGTTCATAAGAATGTTATAACAACTGACTTTATAGTTAAATGCAGTTCTAGCTGCAACCTTTAAACTGTTTCCCCAAGATGGACAAACAAAAAACTCTTAAACAGTATAGAGCGTATGGATTAAATGAAAGGTAATGGTGTATTCATAAGTATCTTAAAGACAGCTGACATAAATCTACATAACCATGAATAAATTCCTTTCCAACAGGCATCATGTCATAAAGATTGATTTCATTGATTTTGATGTCAGGTTGACATAAGACCTGCTTTCGCTGTTCATAACATCTGTACTGTTGCGCTTGCTTACGTTACATACAATACATTAGAATGTTATAACAACTGACTCAGTTCTAGCTAGAATATTTAAGGGTTTCCCAAAGACTGGAAAACTCTCAGAGTGTAGAGCTAAAAGGATGGTGATGTATATTCATAAGGCTACATTAGCCCTATATGACCACAGACATAAATCTACATTTATGAACATTTACAAAGATTCTTTCCAACAGGTATCATCTGTCATAAAGACTGCTTTCACTGATTTTCTTGTCAAGTTGGCATAAGACCTGCTTTCGGTGTTCATAAGAATGTTATAAGAACTGACTTTGTCATTCTGTACAGTTCAAGCTAGAACCTTTAAGGTTTTCCCAAAGACTGGAGAACTCTCAGAGTGTAGAACCTATGTGCTAAAAGGAAGGTGATGTATATTCATAAGGCTACATAAGCCCTTTACGACCACTGACAAATCTATATTTATACACATTTATAAAGATTCTTTCCAGCAGGCATCAGCTGTCATAAAGACTGTTTTCACATCAAGTTGACATAAGACCTACTTTTGCTGTTCATAAGAACGTTATAACAACCGACTTTGTAGTTCAGTACAAGTCCAGCGAACCTTTAAAGGGTTTCCTCAAGATGGACAACCAAAGAACTCTTAAACGGTATAGAGCATATGGACTAAATGAAAGGTTATGATGTGTTCATAAGACCTGTATTGTTGCACTTGCTTACGTTACATACAGTGCATTAGAACATTATAACAGCTGACTTTGTAGTTAAGTGTAATTCTAGCTAGAACCTTTAAAGTGTTTCCCCAGTATGGGCAAGCAAAATGTTTAAGGCATCTGCACTTTTGTGTTATGTTGTATAAGACCTGAATGGGAATAAATGCATATAAATAAATAAAGCTGTGTTCATAATGCGACATAACAACTCAGACAAATGACATATGTGAAACATCTTTGTTTGGAAAGTTTATGATGCTTACTTAGATTTGTGGTTCAGTGTAGGATATTTGACTTACTTTGTGTCATTTGGTCAGCTGGTATGATGTGTTTATGACACCATTATGGCAGTCTTATGACACACGGTTTTGATTCAAGTTAAATCCAGGAGGATCACCAAGGAATTTCTTGGGCTTGGTCCAGATGAACACACAGGGTCCATTTTCTTAACAGCTGGGAGTTCAATTAGCAGTTGATCGGGGAGCAGGAGTTGGACGCTCCGGTTTCCGATGCCTCATTAAAAGGGGGGACGGTGTGGGCCGCCTCGGCACTGCGGGCCAGAATAGAAGAGTAATGTTCCTCTACGTACAGCTGCTAACTGACAACAAAAGGCTTGTCATGATGATTAATGACTGGGGAAGCCTCTCTTTGTTACCAGTGCTGCACTGTACAACATTAAAAGCTGCTAAAGTTGGGCAAAAGTGTCGTGGGAGGGTGGCACAAAGAAGCATTTCTGTTCAGAGGGACGGTAAACACTTGTTAAAGCTCGTGCAGTATCTGAGGAAGGGAAAAAAAGACACAAACAATGCTTGAACTGGAAGAGAGATAGCCGTGTTATGTGACTGAAGTTACATAACGGTAATATAAAATTAATGACGGATAAAAGAGCGCCCGCCGATGAAAGATTTCCCACACGGATCCCTTTTGTCAGTGGTATTATGAGATCGTTTATCTTTGACGTTCACGTCAATAAGGTCAAAAGGCGTCGTGGTTTAACATTTAAGGCTTTTTTTTTTCTTTCTACTTCCTGGAACAAAATTTATGGTGGTCTTTATACGACAGACCAGACAGAAAAACACTCTCATTGATTTTCTTCTCAGTGTCAGCTTCAAATTTATGGAGCATTGTTCATCTTCATCCTTGCTTCCTTGCCTTATAAATGCTCATAATGCTTCATAAAGCTCGAATAATGTGCAATAAATAATTTAGTAATGCCTATATTCCTAAATAATGATAACTCTTCTTACAATTCTTTGTAAGCTACAATACTACTGAGTCCTTGTAAGTGTTTTTATACTAAGTCACCTTAATAATGCTTCATAAAGCTCTAATAATGTGGTATGCATAATTCAGGAACACTTTTAACTATGTATCATGGTTATCCACTTCAGCATGTGGTATAACACCGAATAGTGTTTTAACTTGTGTTAAAATGTGATAACATAAGTGGAATAAATGATCAAGGAATTGCTTATGGCACATAGAGCTTTATGAAGCATTATAAGGGTTGAGAAAATGCTGGAAGGAATTGCTAGAAACCAAGAAATGTTTATAATGAAGGTATGAACAAAATGTTATGGAATTATTTTACTCACATTATTAGAGCGCTATGCAGCATTATAAGAGTTTTGAAAAAATGTTATATTGACTTGCTACCAGCTTATTAAGAATTATAAGCACAGTTATGAGTTATGAATACATATTCATAGAAAATGTTACTGAATTGCATGCAGTGTAGTGTATTATTAGAGCTTTATGAAGCATTATAAGAGTTGAGAAAATGCTTGCAAATAATTGCTACCAGCCAAGAAGAATTTATAATGAAGTTATGAACAAAATGTTATGAAATTATTTTGTACATTATTAGAGCTTTATGAAGCATTATAAGAGTGTAGAAAAAAGTACATTGACTCGTTATCAGCTTATTAAGAATTATAAGCACAGTTATGAGTTATGAATACATATTCATAGGAAATGATACTGAATTGCATACAGTGTAGTGTATTATTACAGCTTAATGAAGCATTATAAGAGTTTAGAAAATGCTTGTAAGGAATTGTTAGAAACTAAGAAGTGTCTCTAATGAAGTTATGAACAAAATGTTCTGAAATTATTTCATACATTATTAGAGCTTTATGAAGCATTATAAGAGTTTAGAAAAAATTTTATATTAACTTGTTACCAGCTTATTAATAATTATAAGCACAGTTATGAGTTATGAATACATATTCATAGAAAATGATACTGAATTACATACAGTGTAGTGGACTATTAGAGCTTTATGAAGCATTATAAGAGTTTAGAAAATGTTTTTATCGACTCATTACCAGTTTATTAAGAATTATAAACAGAGTTATGAGTTATGAATATTCATAGAAAATGTTACTGAATTGCATACAGTGTAGTGTATTATTACAGCTTTGTGAAGTGTTTTAAGGGTTTAGAAAATGCTTGTGAGGAATTGTTCGAAACTCAGAAGTGTCTATAATGAAGTTATGAACAAAATGGTCTGAAATTGTTTTGTACATTATTAGAGCTTTATGAAGCATTATACAAGTTTAGAAAAAATATTATATCGACTAATTACCAGCTTATTAAGAATTATAAGCACATTTATGAGTTATGAAAACATATTCATAGAAAATGTTACTGAATAACATACAATGTAGTGTATTATTACAGCTTTATGAAGCATTATTAAAGTTTATTGAAAGTGTTATTGACTTTTTTAAAATATTGTGACCAACTTATAAAAACATTATAAGCACTGTTATGAGTTATGAACATGAGCTTCATAGAAAGTGTTGAAATTGAAATCGAAAGACGAATAGATTGACCAGTTTGTGGAGACTTTCTGTCAAGAAGGTTCATTAATTTCTCCGAAGTGCATAAAGTGCAATGAGCATCTGGCTTTTTAGCATTTTTATTTATCGGACGCGAGTCAACACATCTGGCACAAACTGCCATCAATTCCCACGTAAACAAGCTGTTAGTGACTCTTAACTAGCTTCTGAAGTGTTGAAGAACGACACTCGGTGCTCTAACATGAGAGAAACGTTCTCTCTGAGAGGTTCTCCACACGCTCATTGTGTATTCACATGGACGCGTGTCTGCTGTCTCAGTCTGCTGTCTCACCACCATGGATTCGTTTTTTTCTTTTGTGTGACGGGACTCGCCTGGGACTGCACTGTTGTGATGCTTTAAGTGAGAGAGAAATCAGACCTTTAGACACAGTGTCACACAGGTTATGAACTGTAGGATGGACTGTGCGCCTCGCTGACAAGCTCGGCATCATGGGAATATCTGAGAAAGACAGGATTGGGAAAAGAGAAGCAGGGTTTCGGTCCTGACCTCAATGAGAGATAAAAAAAAAAACAACAACAAGTATCTTGGCTGAGGTGGAAAAGTGTGCATAGACTAAAACTTATTTCAAGCTGAGTACATAAGGCTACATAAGCCTTTCTTGACAGTTGACCTATAAAGTAAACCTATAAATCTCCCTGACGATTTATTACAAATGAACTCAAATTGGATGTCAAATTGGATGACATACTGTAGAATCTGAGTTAAGTTGACATAAGGATGTGTGATGACACTTTTGCCTTTCGACTGTTTTGTGTAACTCCAAAATGAACTAGCAAACATCCTGAATCGAATGCACTTAGAGGAACTTCAGACAGGATTTTCAGAGCTTGCGTTTCTTCCATTAACATGCTCTGGACTTTCTAAAAGCAGCATCGTGAAAAAAAGACAAGAAGAAAAAAAATTTCTTGGGGATTTTTTATTCCTCCTCAGCAAAAATAACATGTCTCTATCAAGCCAGAGCCCAACCCATCATGTCAGAGTTATTCTGAGAAACATGGCATGCGTCAACGTTTCTTCTCCATGTGGCACAGCAGAGACAGGAAAGAGGGGGAAAAAAAACTGGAACATCCAAGCAGCATCGATATGCAAACCCAGAGCATCGTCCTGATCTCATATGAAGAGTCTGTGAGGCTCTGCTGCTTGATTTCATTGTCCGATTTCTATCATAATAATAATTATAT
>JAOEHJ010000019.1:3158945-3171971 GCA_025447855.1 Potamarius usumacintae | reverse complement strand
AGGAAACCCACGCGGACACGGGGAGAACATGCAAACTCCGCACAGAAAGGCCCTCGCCGGCCGCTGGGCTCGAACCCGGACCTTCTTGCTGGGAGGCGACAGCGCTAACCACTACACCACCGTGCCACCTATCGCTAATATATTAATAATTATTAAGATTGAAAAGACAACACTCCTTGATCATATATGTTTATCGGACAGTCATTTTTATTTTACTTTTTTGTAAACTGGCCGTTGAGGTTATGGTCTGTATCTTATGGAACGATGACTTCCTTTAGTAGCTTGTTGGCTAGCTTGCATAGCTAGGTTATTAGCTTCGAGGTTAGTAGGCGTGTTCCAGCCGTACTATTCCAGTGGCCAGGTTTCACTATCCCCGCCCCTTTCTCCATTTATGGACTAGCCGGGAGTTAGGCAGAGTCAGGCGCTGCTAACATGGCGACGCCTGTAGCCTCCTTATTTGAGCTTCAAACCCGCTCTTCAGAAATCCTATGAGTGACGTCACAGAGGCTTTGTCCGTTATTTTTACAGTCTTTGGTCGTACCCTACAGCGTAGAGTCGGTGCAGAAGTATAAATTGTCCTTGAGACTGAGACAGAAGTCCTCCAGCTGTTTACGGTGGACAGTTAACCGTTTCTCTCCGATTCTCAGAACAGCTAAAGGACAAGATGTGAGTTACCAACATTTGAACTGAGATTTTTTTCAATTCTATGCAAATTAGGTATGAGACGGGAACAAATGATTTGGCTCAAACGATTCCTCTGAATCGTCTCGATCCTATGGCGAGTTAGGGCGGCCGTTTAGTTTGACGGTAGAAAATTTTTAACTGTGGTATCATTTTACGCATTTCATGAAAGGATGTTGATGTTACGAAGAAAAATAACGCTAAGAAGGAAGTACGAGAGATCGTCACGCACTGAGTGTGTAGCCAGTTTTCACACCGATTCGTGACTCAATTTGTAGATAACTCAAAAATGTTGGACAGGCAGGCCATGCCCATCAGTGACAGCAGTAGAGAATCAGAGAGAGACACTGATATTTCACTTCCTAGCGTTCACGTCGGGAGAGCGTCTTTCCTGACTTCCAGAAAAGTCATTTATTCAAAGACTTCAAGCACAAAATTATGATTCATGTATTTCTGTGGCTTTACATCGTTTCTAAAGAAATGAACCTTGTAATTACGGAAAAGTTTCAGCGAAGGAGTCGTGTTTGCGTGGCCCGTATCAGGAAGGCACAGAATTATTATTCATTTCCTTTGTTGTTGCTCACAGCTATTCATAATCATCATAACCACTCGAGTGATTTCTTTCTCTGTTGTCAGAGTCATGTGGATTTTTGGTGGTTCAGCACATTCGCAATTTATTCTCGTCCTACAAATGTCAGTTGGATCAAAGCAGCATGAAATATCAGTAAGGGTGTCGAGTCACGACTCTTCGGGACTCTGATCGGGGGGGAAGCGTTTTTTTAGCAATTTCCACAGACTGCTTTTTGTGTTGAATTGTAATTGTATGATGATGTCATTTATATATCACCAAAAAAACGAGTGTAGAAGTGAAAACTGCATGTTGAGATGACAAGGTATTTAAGGGCTGGGTTTTTTTTGTTGTTTTTTTTTTTTTTTTTTAAATGTGGCTTCTTTTGGTTTTATGAAGTCGTACGTGGAATATAAGCTGGGAGGTTTTTTTTTTTTTTTTTTTTAAATTAGTAATCAGAGATGGCACCAATCTGATACCCAGGATAAAAATAAATAAAGTGGATCAGATATCAGTTAAAAAAAAAACAAATGAGATCTGATCCTGTAACAAATGAAAGGTTGGATTTGGAGCTGGAAACTTTTTATATATAAAGAGACTTGGTTTGTATTTTTTGTTTTTAAGTTTTATTATTTTTTTATGCTACTTTATAGTTGTTTTTTTTTTTTATATTTACGGCACAAGTGAAAGAGTTGAATTGAATTTTATTTATTTATTTTTAAAGCTGTTTCATGCAAGTCATGTTTTTAGCCATGTATTTTATTTCCAAGTGAATTGTTCCAAAAAAAAAAAATTTAAAACGTAGTATTTTTTTAATTAGTAATCGGAGATGGCACCGATCCAATAGCCAATCAGGATTAAAAAACAAAAAATAAGGTGGATCAGAGATCGGTTTAAAAAAAAAAAAAAAAAGCAAATGAGCTTCGATCCTGTAACAAATGAAAGGTTAGATTTTGAGCTGGGAACTTTTTTTATATATAAAGAGACTTGATTTGTATTTTTTTTTAATTATTATTTTTTTAGGCTACATTATAGTTTTATTTACAGTGGACGTGAAAGAATTTAACTAAATTTTATGTATTTATTTATTTTTAAAGCGGTTTCATGCAAGTCATGTTTTTAGCAATTAATTTTATTTCCAAGTGAATTGTTCCATATATATTTTATTTATTTATTTATTTATTTTAAAAAAAGAAAACCTAGTAGTTTTTAAAGGGGGGGGGGATCAGTATTGACTGATACTTCAATTTCCAAACAAGAAAACTCATTTTTGGAAAAGAAAATGTGAAATTGTGGATTCATAAACAAGAACTTTTGTTTTTGTTTATCCATCTATTTATTTATTAATAAATAAATATACAGTTGTCTGTCCAAAGCTGCTATTTATTAGGTGTTTATCCTGATTTCCCAGTAGTTTCTGTTTGTCTTAAGCTGCGTTTACACGGTCCAGTTTTCATCCTGGCAGAAATCGTGCATCATAAAAGAACTGCTGGTTGAGTTGGTTGAGGTCAGCGGTGCCTGCCTTAGTGCCACTACAACTAAAGACGTAATCCAATCATCATGTCCTAATCCAACGACAAACAAAAATCGTGTCAGTGTGAGAGAGTTTTTATTCAAGTCTTCAAGCGCGAGTGCTGTTCTGATGCGCCGCTAAAAATGAACCAGTTGGAGGTCGGAACAAGATGATGGCAAACTCGCGGGACGGCTGCAAATGCGCTAGCGACGATGGGGAGATGTAAACATACTAAAAACTTGCTAACGGGCAAAACATTTTATAAAGACATTAAATATCCTTATTAGCCCAAGTGCATTATTTTTTGCATGAGCCTGGGTCACACTGATGGATGATTGTATGCAGAGTGTAGGAGTATCAAGTATAGATTTCTTAAGAAATGTAAAAATCTGAAATGGTTAATGTGTGTTATGACGTATGCTAAGATTTCGAGCATTAGTGGTGATATTATTCCAGTCTGAAATTAGCTTTCGCTTTGAAACAGGTTGTTTGGTTCACATACCTGAACAAGCGTTATGATAAAATCTGCTGTGTTCTCGCAGGAGGCGCCGCTCAGGAGCAGCTCGAGTCCTCCGAACAGCACGGGGAGCACGGCAGACAGCGACGGCCTCCCCTCCCCCGACCAGCCTTCGCACAAAAGCCGCAAGAGCTTCGGCGGCTTCAAGAGGCCCGCGAACGACGAGCCCGAGCTCCACAAGCGGCCCAAATCCACAGGCTTCCTCCTCGAGGGACGTAAGAAACCCGACAAAATGAAGAAGAAGAAAAAGAAGCCGACGGAGAACAGCAAGTCTGACGATCCCGGATCTTTCCCGCCGTTTCCCTCCGGGACCAGAGCAGAGATTTCTGCTTTCAGTCAGACCGTCAAGGAGGAGCCGGAGGATTACATCAGCATCTCTACACCGCCTTCATACACAGAGTGCTCCGTTCACCCTGGCACCAGCTCTCCGCTCGGGTCGGGCTCTCACGGCACCGTCAGCTGCAAAAAGGAACCGGAGGCCGAGCGGGCGTGCTGGGATTCCCCGGCCAGCTCGGGAACGGAGTCCAGAGGAGAGAGCAGGGAGAGGCTGGCGCTGCCTGATGGGGAAGCCGTGGTCATGAAGATGGAGGGATTCCCCGGCACGAGAACGGTGATACGCCAGGGAAAGCAGGTGGTGTTCCGCGATGAAGACGGATCCGCGGACGACGAGGACATCATGGTCGATTCAGGCAAGTTTACAGACACTCGTGTGTAGAATATTAAAGCAACAGTTTCAACCCTTTTGGTCGCCGTTACTTTTTAAGAATCAAATTATTTCCGTTAGCGAGTGCGAAGAAATCGAGCCTCGCTCAAATTATCAGCGGTCTTTGCAGCGTCCTGAGAATGCTAAGTTTGTGACGTGTTTTTAAAAAAAAAAAACCCCTTTACCTTAAACTTTCACCAAAAAAATAAAAGCCATGATGTAGCTGCTAGTGCTGGACGATATAACAATACAATATCAAAATCACGATAAATTCTGCATCAGTCCAGATTTCTAAGATTTTCTTTTTTTAATAAAATAAGTGGAAACTAACTGCAACCAGATGACTTGATTCCAAAATTTTTAAATGTTAATATATATATATATATATATAAAGTATTTGACTCAGTTTTTGCTGGGAAATTGCTAGCAAACCTGCGTCAATGGTGATCATTAAAATGATGTAAAATCATCATCAATTATCATGGTGTTTCGCGCCCCCATCCCCACCTCCTGTGACCTGCCTTGGTGTGGTGTTTTCCTGATGTTGGATTAAAGCACACTCTGAGGGACTAGTGACATCAATATTCCAAATCTAATCAGATTGAAAAACCCTTATATATATTTTTTTTAAGATTTAAAGTAGCAGTATGTAACTTTTCCAGCCCTGTGTTCCTTTCAGGCTGAACTGCACTAGAAATTAATTGCTACATTGACAAACTTTCACCATCCCCCAAATCTGAACTAGTCGTTTCTTTTTTGAGGTAAAGGAGTAGTTCAGATGTCATTTCTGGGCCAGAAAAACGGAAAGAAAATCCTTAAATAAGGAAAAGAGATCGTGTGTGTGTTAGTGATATTGCAAATTACTGTTTTCTAATGTATCTAAAGTAAGTTGTATACGATGATGAAGGGTAGAAACACTTGAACAAAATGCTAACCACACCTTTAAGCGTAGAACCCTTTGTGAAATGTTGTGTTAATGTATGTTCTAACCAGAAATGCACCATTTACAAACGGCACGCAGCCGCTGTGTTGTGTTGTCATTGCGTGCCGTGTTTTGATCACATCCTGACTCTGTTCTCCGATTTATAGACGACGACTCGTGGGACCTCGTGACGTGTTTCTGTATGAAGCCCTTCGCCGGCAGGGCGATGATCGAATGCAACCAGTGCAACACCTGGATCCACCTGTCCTGCGCCAAAATCCGCAAGTCCAACGTCCCGGAGACGTACACCTGCCAGCAGTGTAAAGACTCCAAATTTGACATTCGGCGCTCGAACCGCTCACGCATGGGCTCTCGAAAGCACCTTCTGGACTGACGTCGCTCGCGCCCCTCCCCCGAGTACAAACTCCGATCGAGACGGGAGACGAGTACAGAAGTGGAAGGGCTCTGACTGCGATATTAAACTCTTCCCCCCCTCCCTTTTATATATCGTCCACCTTCCTAACTGGGTTTTTGTTTGTTTAGTTTTTGCGTAAGGCAATCATAACCTTAGACGATGCATTACAGAGAGAAGACGTTTCAAAACAGACGCCGTGATCTCGAAGACTTTTCCGAGACACTTTCAGGAATAGGAACGAGGATGAAGGATTGCACTTTTTTTTTTTTTTTTCCTCTTCCTTCTTTTCAAAAAGGGAGCATTTGTACCCATCGCGTTGAAAAGTTTGTGTATTTGTTCAAAGTATTACATTCAATGTTCAAACTATTTCCTTGTGGAACTTTCTGGAATCTTAAAACGTCTAAGGAACATAGAGGCACTATAGGGTTATAGTGAAAATACATGGTGCAGAATCTGTCCTTCCTTAAGTGAAGCAAAGAGAAAACCCTGTTCTTGTTTGTTTGTTTGTTTGTTTGTTTGTGTTCCTCCTCCTCAGAGCACTGTCCTTCAGGTTTATTGAGTGTCGAAAAAGCTACTCGAGTGAACAAGTATCTCAGACGACAGGCATCAAATCTGGGACGTCCTCTTTAACACCTTCAGTGATTTTCGTTCTTCGCTTTATTAACAAAGTTCAGAGCTACCTGCCCCGCCCTATCCTGCCATGTCATGCATTTTCGCACGTGTTTTATTTCGTTAATCGTGACCGAGTGGTACTTAAGACCTCGTGTCGTAGCTCCTACGTTTATTGCCCAGAAGCAAAAAGACTTTATACTTTTTCGTGTGTTACGTGTTAAAATTTCAAACTGCAACCTTGTTCGTCATGTACGCAGCCCTGTGAACGGAGTGAACCTGAAGATTTCTGACCTTCCTTATTTCCACTCATGTTCCGCGTATATTTTTCTAGATTCTAGCTAGGCGGCACTTTTTTTTTTTTTTTTTTCTTGCTGTGTTCAACTTGGTCTGAACTCATAAATACGTCATTTTCAAGCTATGATGGGGGATGGGACCATTGACGCATCCATGAAAGCTAGCTAGCTAAGTAACTAACTAACTAACTTGAAAGTAAATTGATTGATTTTTAAAATTTTCCAGACTTTTCCGTGTTGAGGTCATGTTTCCAAATTGGTAATCGGATGCTACCCACGTTGCTGCACATTTCACTCGTAATCTCGCGTCAATGCAACTCATTAAAATACTGTCGCGAGACACTTATCACACTGTGCCATACTCGTGGTGTCATTTTTTTTTTTTCCCCCTTTTCCTCACCGGGTTAAATGCCGAACATGACACTCGAGCGCTGTGTAATTACCCTTGCTTAACCGTAATGTTAGATTAAACATCTGGAGTTTGCGTATTTAGCACCTGCGCCGTGTCTTCAGCGTTTGGTTATAAACATTTAACATGAGGTGCGATCTAAAAGTTCCAGAACTGTTCCTGGTGCGAGTGTGTGCAGTCGGAATGAGCACTAATTCTTGTGAGTCGGTGCCAGTATGCCACATGACGTTACGCTGTCTGTATCAGGACCTGTGTTTTCATGACAACATGCACGTATTTGTGATTTATTTTTTAAAAACTATAGACCAGAGAGCAAACCTCAAATTGTGTGTTAAACTTTGGGGGCGGGGGATCAGTAACAGACCCTGGAAATGTCGAAACACCTTGTTGTTTCATTGCTGTAGGCTCGGTGAAGCATTTCAAGGGTCTGCGTTGCTAATCGCAAACGCTTAAACATGCATGATGTCACAAAATGATGACCACATGATGTCATGTGACATATCGACTCATGAGTTACTGCTCGCTCCTGCTGCTGCTGCTGTTAGTTTGCACCAGGAAGTCACGGAGCTTATTGATCATGCCTCATGTTGTCCTGTGACCTCTCACCACCCCGTTTTGATTTGCGGTTGCTCTTAGACGCTCTTCGAACTAGGTTTTTTGTTTTTTTTTCCCCCCCCCAAGTTCTCCCCTTACTTCTAAAGTCTTTACATTTATGTTTTGCTACCTTACGAAGATTTTTCGGAAAGATGTAAGTCCAATCAGTGATGACTGAACAGTGTTTATGATAAACGATGCATAAAAATTATTACGATGCTCATGTATCATGGGAAATCCTTTAAACCACTTTTTTTTTTTTTCCCCCCCACTTCCCAGGAGGACTGATTTGAGAACTGCCTTGTTTTCCCGTTATGTTTAATAACACACGAAGGCAGCATGAATGTCATTTCCTGTTCTATAAAACTATAGAATAACCACTTCTTCTTCTCTATTCTTCATTTCCCAACCTGTGTTTTCACTACGTATACAAATATTTCCTTTATTGGTGCTCCTGGAACCATCCTTCGTTTCTTAAAACGTTTCTTCAGTCCTTCGGTGGAAGCGTCTCTGGAGGTTTCCTTTATTTCGATGTTCAGTAATTATTTATTTGGATAGTTTCGCTCTTTCAGGCTGTCGTTTCCAGGAGCTCGGGTGAACGGTTCGCGTGAACCCGTCGTTAGCATACATCTTAACAAGCTTTCAGTTCCTAACCGTTTCATCCAGTGTCGTGTTTTACTGATAATCAAGAGTTCAAGGTTGTTTTTTGTTTTTCCTTTTGTACAAAATCAGTACGTTCTGTTTGTATATAATGTCACCGGGAGTTCACGCCTGTCCTCGCGTTTCGGTTCAGTGGGGAATTTTGGGATGGTAAGGAATGTTGGGATGTCACTGTGGTCGTCTTGGAGACCGGAGCGCTGGGTTCTAGAGAGAGAGAGAGAGAGAATGAATGAATGTTTCTGTGAAACTGATGTAAATAAAGATCTTATGAGAATTTAATGGTGATCAGTGTGTGATGTAGATTGATTTTTTTTTTTTTTTTCTTTTTCCCCCTCCCCATTATACTGTGATTGTTTTTAATATCTGAATAACCTTTTTGCAGGAGTGTTGAGTCTCTAATTTAATTTGTAAAATTATATAATTAGCATATTGGATGGGGTTGTAGGTTTTGCATCTTTCATTTTTTTAAAAATGTACATTATTTCTATATCATTTTATAACCTCTATCGGGGGAAAAAAAGTTAGGTTTTTTTTTTTTTTTTGTCTAAAACCAACCCAGAAACATTTACACCAATCAGCCATCACAATTAAAACCACTTACCTAATATTACGGCGGTCCCCCTTGTGCCACCAAAATAGTTCAGTGCCAAGTTTCCCAAAAGCATCGTAACACAAAGATCATCGTTAAATGGTAGAGCGAGCAGCACAATGAGCACTCTCTCTCACCTAGGTTTTTGGGAAACCCACCCCTGACCTGTTGAGACCTGGACTCCACAAGACCTCTGAAAGTGTGCTGTGGTATCTGTAAGTTGTGAGGTGGAGCCTTCATGGATGGGACTTGTTTGTCTAGAACATCCCACGGCTGCTTGATTTGGATTGAGATCTGGGGAATTTAGACGCCAAGTCAACACCTTGAACTCTTTTTGTTCAGACCAGACCTCCACCTTTCTTCCGTTGCTCCATGGTCCAGTTCTGATGCTGACGTATGGGCACTCTGACCGATCTGTGGTTACTCAGCCCCAGACACAGCAAGCTGAGATGCACTGTGCGTTCTGACTCCTTTCTATCAGAGCCAGTGTTCACGTTTTCAGCAAGTTGTTCTACAGTAGCTCTTCTGTGGGATTGGACCAGATCTTCACGCCCCGTGTACATCAGTGAGCCTTGGGTGCCTATGACCCTGTCACTGATTCACCGGTTGCTCTTCGTTGGACAGTTTTTGGTAGGTATTAACCACTGCATACCAGGAACACGCCACATGACCCGCTTATCCAATCATCACAGTTTGGTCCTTGTCAAAAGTTGCTCAGATCTAATTTTTCCTGCTTTAAACACAACTTTGAGACAGTTTGTCTTTGTTTGCTGTCTAATATATCCCACATCTTGCCAGACGCCTGTTCTTCACGTCACTTGTCAGTGCTTTTAATCTTCTTGCTGATCAACATATACATACATACATACATACATACATACATCTGCCATCTCATATAGCTTAATATTGCTAGCTTAGCTTGTAAACTATTTTGGATTTGGGTGTCGTTCTGAATCATCTGAAGATTATATTTTTTTTGCAATCATCAAAACAATTCTGTTCATTAGTAACATTAGCTAAATTGGACAGATCATAAAGTTAGCATGGGTTCATGTTTCATCTTTGATAACGCTGATTAACTTAAGTGACGTGTAAAGCATCGCGTACGCCAGGACTTTTTTTTTTTTTTTTTTCCACTTTGTAAACAAATTTAGCATCCTGTTAACCTTTTTAACATTCTTCGAAACACAGATACGTGAAGGATATTTACAAATCCAAACTACAGATCAGATCCACATGTAACGATTCACGTTTTAATGTTTACTTACAATTCAGATATACAACAGGTTTGTACAGGAATGTGAACAGGGAAGGAATCTGGATTAAAAGCAGGGGTCCAAAAAAAAGTGTTTTGTTTTTTTTTTCTTCTAAAACGGTTAGTGATTATCAAACAAGGTTTAATGATGCGAAAATATCCATATTGTGATTTATGCTGCAATAGAATATCTTAATTTTTTTGAATAATTATCAACTAGGTGTAGCTAATTTCATCTTTTGTACCGAGTCCTTAATCTTAATTATTTGACGTTAAATTTAACTTTAAAATGAAAGCATGACTTTTGTGGAAAGCTCTTAGCAAAGTTCTGGCTTGTGAAATGTATCGTGTATTGTAGAAACTTCTTCACATATGGCATGATGATATTTTGGTTGAATCAAAGAGTCGACTCATTTCCAAATGACTCATAAATGGATCAGTGATTCCTTCATACAGTTTTATTTATAACTCTTCAATAACTTTATTCTGCCCAGACTCACTCATTCACTCTCTTTTAAACGTGTTCATGTAGGTTTTAAATCACAAAATCTATAAAGTGAAGTTCATTGGGAAATAAACACGAGCAGATATGTACAGTGCAAGCAAGAAAAAAAAAAAAAAAACACATTAGTGACTTCTCGTACTCTTGACCTAGTTTAGTTTCACACTTATCCCAAAGGGTCCCATTATATTCAAGTACCAAAACTACACGTGCATTCGTGACAAGGTAATAATAAATACAGGATTCACGTAATAATAGAAATTGAACTCGGAAAAGGAGAAGGTTAAAAAGAAAATGTTCTAATAGCTATGATACATGAAACATACGCAATGACGTACGTATAAAGTTCAATGATGTTTGAACGTCACATTTGAGGAAAACTGAACAAACTGTTTCGAAAATCGCTTTTGTGGTTCTGAAGCGCGTCAGTAAACGGCGTACGAGCCAGTAAGAGATTCAAATCCTTTGTTCTCGGTCCATTTGTGCAAAATAACATTTGATAAATATAATGGGCAGAATATAAAAGTAATATCGCTTCTCGAGAACATATTTGGAAAAGATGCTTTATGATGGAAAAGGGAGGAAGTAGTAATTGATTTTCTTAAAATGGTCTCTCTAGAATTTTTTTTTTTTCATATAACTACCCAAGAGCTGAAGTGTTCAATTCAACACACACATTTACTGCCCAAATCTGTGTTGGGTTTTTTTTTTTGTTAAGTTCTTCACATGCTATTTAATATCCATCTAAACAGGTCACTCATGTATATGGAAGAGGGTAGACAGCGCTACACTTAAATCCACACGTCCTTTTTCGTGGTCATTTTTCTTACTTCCGTTTCTGTGAACTTCATTCCGAAGAAATAATTCTAATCTAGTCAAATCTAATGTAGTTATCTCGACTCGAGAGAAACGTGAAAACAACAACCAAAAAAAACCCAGAAGTAGCGATCCGACAAGTCAAACTGAACGTGCCGGTGAGATTAAAGTTTGTCAGATTTTTTTCTTTTCGTTAGATGCAACTCCTGTTAACATCGCAATGCTGTGGAACATATTATGGCGTGTTTACAAGATCACGTAACAGGCATGAAGTTGAGACGAATCTCCAATATCATACACCAGAGGGCTTCGTACAAGACACGTAAAGTCAGACAACTGCATCTTTTCGAACTGCTGCTGCGAAACACACTGAGGAAAGCGCTGTCTGCCCTCTTCTACATATATGAGCTCTCGGACACCTACGATTGGCTAGTGCTGCTGTGATTGACAGAGGAGAGAAAGAGAGGATATGCCCCTCCCACAAAGACACAACATGGCGGATTCTCTCATTATTCTATCTTGTAGCTCAGATAGAAAAGTTAAGAAAAATATTCAAAGTGTCGGGACAACCATAATGAATTTATTTATTTTTTTTAAAGAAAAAAGTTTGACAGCTCATCAACGTGCTTGTCCAATAAAATGCTCTCCAGTGCATATTCCAGGCATCACCGTAAACAACAACAAAAAAAACCTGACAATCCGTAAAAGCAAACGTGACAGGAAGTTTGAAAAAATTATACGCAATTAAAAACAAGTACTCTAAACTCTCGACTGCATCGTTTAGTCGGTTTGCTAATTCAGTAGGAGGCGTGGCGTCACTCAGATGCTTCTGTTTGTTTGTTTTCCTTTTTTTCCTCCCCCAATCACAATAACAGACTTCCTGTTTTTATAAGGAAATACATCAAAACCTTTCCCTTCCGGATTCACTTTTAGAAATCCGATGCTTGATCTCTACTCCATAAGTGTGCTCTGAAATCTTTTCATCATGGATACGCTACTGAGATACAGGATAAGGAAAAGTGGGCGGGGTTTACACACACAACTTCACAACAGGAAGAATCGGACCGCCCTTTGGATCTCCCTTCAGGGGACGTCCGGCGTCTGTCGTGTCTCTGTTGGTTCCGTGTAGCGCACGCTCCTACGTCTCGGTTTCTATCCTGTGTGCTGCAGCGTAAACGAGGAAAATGTCAGCATCGTAAATAAAATGTAAAAATCAAGTCACTCTTTCTTTCTTCCCCACTCCACTCACTCACATTGCTTGGGTATCCGAAGAGCTTCAGTGTCTCCAGCCAGCACTTGGTGCATGACTCCTCTGAACTGGTAGAGCAGCTTCAGGCTCTTCTCTTCTCCCACGCAGGGGTCGTAGAAGCCGGGCAGACCTGCCTGAGAGAGGAACAGCACGGTTAACGTGATGATCGCGTCCACAGGATGTAATTCGGCAGGTGGAGAAGCTGACGGAGGTCTGACCTTCGACGCCTCGGTGAGGATGAGTTTGGAATCTTTCACCAGGCACTGCAGAGGCACAGTCACGTCGATGACCTTCGCTCGCTCCGGTTTCTGGCTGGGGTTCATCACAAACTTGCCGTACCAGGCGTTTAAAATGATGAGACCTGAACAGAAAACGACAGGATTGCAGAACGTATCGAAACGGGAGGTCCAGTGATGGGAGGTACGTGTTCGAAACATTTGGTTTGTTATTTTAATAAACTTCCAGTGTATACTGTACATCAACACAATGTATTTTGACTTTCTTTAGAAATCTGGAAGAAAAAAAAAGTGCTCAGAAGCATAAACATATGTTTAAAAAAATCTAAGTGATGGGGAACAAGTATTCGGATACTATAATAAAAATTATTCGATCCACATTCACTGGATATGAGCAATCGCGCACTCTGATTGGCTACTCTACTACTAGGATATCAGCTCATATACTGTGAGTAGAGAAAAACAAAATGGTGGAGCATGTTGCTGAACCAA
>JAOEHJ010000019.1:2861175-2871422 GCA_025447855.1 Potamarius usumacintae | reverse complement strand
GATTGGGTGGGTTGGTGGTTGGAGGGTTGGTTGGTAGCTTTGTTGATTGGTGGGAGTCTTGGGTGATTGGTTGGTTGGTTGACTGGGTGGGTGGGTCGGTGGTTGGAGGGTTGGTTGGTAGCTTTGTTGATTGGTTGGATTCTTGGTTGGTTGGTTGGTTGATTGGATGGGTGGGTCGGTGGTTGGAGGCTTGGCTGGTAGCTTTGTTGATTTGGTTGGATTCTTGGTTGATTGGTTGTGTGGGTCAGTGGTTGGAGGGTTGGTTGGTGACTTTGTTGATTGGTGGGATTCTTGGTTGATTGGTTGTGCAGGTCGGTGGTTAGAGGGTTGGTTGTTGGCTTTGTTGATTGGTTGGATTCTTGGTTGGTTGATTGATTTGAGATTTTCTTAGGTTGTTTTAGGTAGCTCTTTGGACATTAATACTGTATGTATGGGAACAATTTTACATACATTATTAGGAATGGTTTCAATTTTAATAGCTCATATTTTTATAAAGGTCTTTAAAATGTGGCTTTATAAATATTTCAGTGACAGATCTACAATACTGTCTCAAAATTGTTAAACAATTACATGATTGTACTGTAGAGACATTTGGTTTTCCAACACATTTCAGTGTTAAAGTACTTGTATGAAGGATTCTTTGGATAGAATGGCTATTAACTTTCTAAATGGGTTCTGCTTTCATAGAGGAATCCTCTGTTGTGAGGTTTAAAGGGCTCCCCAGAGAGAAGAACCGAAGAACATTTAGGTATGCTGTATGGAATTGTACCTTAATGACCTTATGGTTATGTCCAACTGCAGCTCCTCGAGACACTCCCCAAACCAGCAGGAATTTCTCCCTGACCTCTGAGCAGCTGAGAGGCCTGGTCCAACTGGCCACCACACTGCTGCAGCTGGAGCGCCAAGTGGAGGATCTGGCAACCGAGTTGGGCTTTCTCAACTGTGCTGGAGAATCAAGTGGTGTTAAAGGTATCGTTTACTGTATCATAGTGTTTCCCAGAGGTACACAAACCACACACCAATGTGAGTGTAGCATGAACACAAATGTACTTAAGATTTAATGAAGAAATTAACAAAGTGAAGTAATATCTGATTGATTATAGTAGAATGACATAATGACCGGATGAATTACTGAGCGGCTCATGGAATTTCACACTTTTTATGTGTGTGTATTTTTAATAGTCTCTGTGCAACTATTTTGCAAGTTATTTTAACGTAGAGTTTTAGCACCTCAAAGCTGAACTTTCAGGTGATCTTTGAGAACTGCATTCATCCAAGCTTTTAGTTTAATAGTGTCTGGCTGCAGGCAGTTATATGATGCTGTTTATGTCAGTGTGGCCTGCGATGTTTTATCCATACACTGCATAGAATGTCCTCTACACACACACACACACACACACACACACTCCTTGCTTCTCTGGCTATGAAAATTAAGAGCGGCCTTTTTTTTTTTTTTTTTACTCACCATGAAAATGACTGGTGCATGTAGTAATTTCTATAAAGGTTACATTAAAAAACAAGACATGCAGAAAAGACCTCAATTTACAGAGAAGTAAACAGCCTTTAAAGGGCAGTTATCCAAATCATTAATTCAGGCAATCAAATGACTTAATTACCAGAAATTCATCAGATGAGCTTAAAGGTCAAAAAGTGACACCCCGGCTGCTTCCTTCCTCAATCGGCCCAGTGAGCCCCTCATTCTCGTTAAGCTAAATTGCCTCACCCGGGGTTTCACATTCAAAGCGTCTGATTAGAAAAATGTGGTCCTGATGCATGGACTTTTAATTTGCTGCCTACACGCACACGCACAAACTTATCCTCCTCTTCACCCGGCCATGGATTACCACCGATATGGCTGGAGCTATCTGGGATTCAAATAAACTGCACCATCTCCCAGTGTGGTCTGAACACAAAGCTCAGTTGCTGCAGTAATTGTAGCTTTTTTTTTTTCTTCCTTCGGGCCACTGAAGTCATTTCAGTCACTGGTGCATAGAAAAGAGGACAACTGGAGTTTTAAAAGCTCTTCTCTCATTGACTCATTTTTCAGCGCATCGTGGATGACTGTGGATTTGTTCACTCATTATTTAGTCTCTATATGATATTTAATTTGAGGTAACTATCTGTCTTTGCGTTAATAGCAGCTGTTGGTGCACCGTAACATCTCTCTCCTGCCGCGTAGGGAACCTAAAGAAAGTCAGGGATGATGTGGAGATGTCTGCGCTGGATGGTAAAGTCACGTCAGACCTGCTGCTCCAGAGTACCGAGGTACGTCACACAGTTCTGCTGTAAGCTGGAATGAATGGCTGACTGTGCACTGCATAATGAAGGATAATAAAGAAGACATCAAGGTAATACCCAAGAAGTGTCCCGAGGTCAAAAAAACAACAAGACATGAGGTGAAGAACAGCATTGCTCTGCAAAGCTGGTCCAATTCTCATAGTTTCTTTCTTTCAGACAAATGAAACAGCATGTTATACGGTTTTTTTAAAGAAGGGCAGTAGGTATATTTACCAGTTATTCCACGAAATCGAGTCGTACATGAGCTGATAGCTGACGAGGCGCGTAGCACTGAGTTGGCTATAAGTCATGTACAACAAGATTGAATGGAATAACTGTTTTATTCTATCCACAGTCACTGGATTTTGAGAAACAGAGCATTTTTATTTTTTGCAAATTCGATAAATAAAAACTTTTCAAAACATCCGACAAAATCATTTCCGCTCAGGCGGATTTCTTAAACCTATCGACGGCTGCACAAATTGACTTTAGTGTTGTTTTTTTGTAGAAAGTGCTGTCTTGCTGTCGTGCTATCGAGGTATAGAACAGCTTTAGACATTTATCTAATTCTTCCTTGGACATTTCAGTTCTGTAATTTTCAAACTTCTTTGAGTTTTTGAACCAGTGTAAAAAAATTCAACACATTTTAATGCTTAAAGATAAAGAATGTAAACAAACCGGCGAAATGACAGGAGCAATTTGTGAAAAATGGTATAATAATAATAATTCTTGAAAATTTAAAAAAAGATACGTTCTTACCATCAAATACTTTCATTCCATATTTTGTTGCCTTTATTTGTATTTTTTGGGGTTTTGTTTTCGGGTAGAGTTTTTATTTCGTCCTCGGTTGGTTCAGCAACACGCTCGGCCATTTTGTTTTTCTCTAATCATGATGTACGAGTTGATAGCCTAGTAGTAGAGTAGCCAATCAGAGCGCACAATTGCTCATATCTAGTGAATGTGGATAGAATAAATATACATATCCCTGAGGTTTAGCGTGGGAATAAAGAGGATATATATCAGGGCTTTGTTTAATTTTGTCCTCCATCTCAGAGGCATGTGTCATCCTAAAGCTCCTGATTATCCCCATCAGCTGTTCATCAAATAATCCAGTGCCAGCACAGCCAACTCCACGCATCCACTCACAGCAGAAACCCTGTCTTAAGTCGAATTTCTTTTGCTGACATGACGGTTTCAAAGAAAAAAATCCACCCTGAACCAGGGACAGATCCAGCCCAAGAATCTGATAGATGCACATTTGCAGAAATATTTTCACTAATTTTATCAGATCGCTATGGATTTTCACAGGGGCATAGAGCACGCCAAGCCCTTTCCAAAGAGAGCAGCCACGGCCTGCTACGACCGTGGCTCGGCCCACTATTCGCCCCCGAAGCCCCGTGTGAGCACGGCTCACCGAAAACTTTAATATGAGCCCTGGCTCCAGCCACGTGCACATGCAGGGATTTAAAAATTCATAACTTGGTCACCGAAAGTCCTAGCCCCGCTAAACTTTACAGGCACCTCCTTCTCCCCAAGACCTTTTGAAACAGCCCCGACCGGGCCCACTACGACTGTGGCTCGACCCGTTATTTGTGGTGAATTTTGAATTTCAACCTCTTTCTAAAGCATTTTATTGGTTTGACCTAGAGTCTTTGTCTCAGGTCACGCTGTACAAAACATCATGAGAATGCAGGTAATTAGGTCTGATGAGCATCACTGCTTACCACAGTTGGTCGGATCCTGACCCATTGGTCTGTTGGTTGAGCACGGCTATAGCCCATGTAGCCAGCTAGCGGTAAAGCAAAGAAACGCCCCATGACCAATGCCAAGTGCTGCACATATATTTCTGCACGCGCATCAGTTGCATCGGTCTGGATCCGTCCCTGCCTGAACAACCACCATGAGATATTTAGTGGCATCTGGTATTTAACTTCTTTTACACGTTACTCTATTTTCACTTTCCTATGTTATTCGACCACCTTCTGATTGTGGCACAGTGGGATTTAGCCCTCGCTTCATCTTTGCCGAAAGAGAGCGATGCGGTGGCGCTTTAGTCTTTTAGTCTGTCCAGCTCTCTCATCTATACGTTCAGCTCCCAAAGCTTCATCTTACATGCCAATACCAGCATCAGAAATATCTCGTATCGCTAACTATCCGAGCCGAGTTAGTTCTCGGCCACGCCCCCTGACTCAACATCATGTATGTCTGCATCACATTCTGGGACTCTGAGTCCAACAATCACATCATGACTTCTCTGTTTGGATTTCTCGTTAATATGACATGATTAAAACATGGTGAGAAAAGCTCCGGAGCTAACAACGAAACCCGATCGTCATCACTCATCACTTGAGACTGCAGAAATTTTTGCTCTCGTTGTAACTGCGCTTGCAATAACGATGCATCCGAGCAGCTTCTTGTCATTACACAGCAAAAGTATAAGACGTAGCCGAAATACAGTACAATGCCCGTAACACGACAAAATGATGACTGAAATTATCTCGACGATGTGAGTGATATTTTGAGCTCAAGTCTTTCTTTCCTTCGGTTTGTCCACTTTGTCATCCCCTCACATGGCGTGGACATGTGGAGTGGGTCGATATCAGGCCCAGTGGCCACACTGTGCTGGGTCAGTGAGCTGAAGAGGCATGCCACTGCACACTGATGAATGAGAGTTGATCCATTGGATTCCTTGGGCAGTGCCGCTGGCGCACAGTGTGCAATGCTGGCCACAGGTCTGCCACACACTCTTTTTCTGTCTCTCACTTTTTTTCTTTCCTCTGGGAAAGGGGACAAAACTGCTGAGACAAACCTGTAGCAGAGAAAACATTCGACTTTAGGAAAATCCAAGCAGAATAAAATGTCGAGTCGTTCTCCTCCAGCGTGGAAGATGATGACTTGTTATTGCTCAGTTTTGGTGGACACACTTACGAAATGTAAACTTTCCATTTACAACCCACATTACAACTCCACGCTGAAGAATGAGAGCTCGAGAATCGGATTCTTTTGGCAGTGCCATCGGTGCATGGTGTGTCGTGCTACCTACACACACTCTTTCTTTTTCTCTCCCTTGTGTTTTTCCTCTGGGAAAGAAAGAAGACCAAACTGCTGAGACAAACAGCACAGTCAGATAAATTGCCTGGTTAAGGCGTGCGGTCTTAAAGTCACCGAGCGCCGTCCTCTTCCAAAGAGTGTCGTTTAGCGCCGCATCAGTCACGAGTGATGCATCGGCGTATCCGGACATCACTATTTAATTATACCGAAGATGACAAAATATCTGACTGTTAATCAATGAAGACCAGATGAGATGTAACGAGAGGTTGTTCAAGGTAAGGAGAAGAGAGAGGAACTTTGGAGAGGAGGAAGGAGTGTCAGGGGAAGAATGAAGAGAAGATGAGAGGAAAGGAAAACCTGCCAAGAGAGAGGGAGCATCTGAGAGGGATAAAATCGACAAACATCCGAGGCCCCCTTGTATCATTTCAAAGATTAATCTAATTTCATTGCAATCAGCTCCTGGGCTTTGCCGCCTGTCTCTCGTATGATCGTCAATGCCAGTCTCACGGCATGCTTTCCCCCGGGCCCGTGGATGTTTCGCTTTGCGGTTATTAACCTGAACGGTAGGCGCATCTGAGACCAGGTTAATAAGCTGCTGTCTTCTCCTCACTCTTTGTCGAGAGAACAATGTTGTCAGGCTTCTAGAAATTGCCAATTTACAACAGAGATGGAAATGGAAGGCAAGGCGCTCGTCGGCGGAATGATTTTTATAGCCGGCCGCTCCGGCGGAGCCTCGTTCTCCCCGAGCCTTTTAATGATGGATATGAAATTACAGAGGTGTGAGACAGGGATGAGAAGAGAATGGGAATGGACCAAGCCTACGCCAAGCTGAGCTGAGGCGAGGCAACCAAGAGGCAGGCAGAGGGGAGAACATACTGTGCCGTATTTAGAAAGGGTTTTAAATAGGGCAGAGTCAGAGGCCATAGGCAATGACTGGTCGAGCTTATGAGACTTATAAAGCATGCACAGGTTGGAAAAAAAACAACGCAGATTTGATGAAACTGAAAATAGGGCAAAATGGAGGTTGTAAGGAAAAAAAAAAACGTTAAAATATTGCATCTGATTAAGCTGTCGGGAAAAAAAAAAGGCAGTATTATTCTAGGAGGTGCATTCCAGTGGTGTGACTCATTAGACAAGGAAGCAACTCCATCACATCTCAGCAAGAATCCCGAATCCATATAACAATAGACTGAAGCTGTGCTCACTTTCAAAGGCGACTGTCTCTTTCTTTAATACCCTGCAGTCTTGCAAGAAATTAATCTGACTCCCTGTGGGTGTGGTGAAAGATTGAGGAGGACGGAGGATGAAATACGTTATGTATTGTGATTGTTGTGTGTGTGGGCAGGACACCTCACCACTGATAGTCTCCAGCCATACTCTGATGTATTCGCATCACAACCACTGCTACTTCAAACAGCTTAATTAAACCTGGGCATCAGTCCCACACACATCAGGTCCTTCGAAAACAGATGAGATTACCAAACACGGGAATAAACTTTACGTTTTCCCCGTCTTTCTCACGTCCTCTCCGGAACTTCTGCAAAAAAAAAAAAAGGAAAAGACAGTTTTGTTGTTTTTAAACCTCTAGAGAATAGTCATAAAGTTTCTTTTGAATTCCCTCAACTTTGCAAACATTTTTTTCTTTCTGACTTGAAGTAAACAAATCGTTTATTACCGCTTTAAAAGACAGCAGCGTGTGTGTGTGTATATATATATATAAAAATCTCCTAAATAGGACATTTTGGAACCTGAAGGCAAACTAAACACTAATACCTAAAAATAAAATATTCAAAGCACCCGACCCGAAAACATTGACTCATCTTTCGGGAACGATGGCAGGCAGCGATGACTCTATCTCATGAGTCGTGTTTGCGCTGCCTGTCTCTGACTCACTCACACGGTACGGTCTGACACCGTGACACGATTTTCACAGCCACGAAATTCAGGATTTCCATGACACGACTCCAGACGCCACCCTCGCTCCTGACCTCCCACCCCCCTGGCGTTCAGATCCAACCAGTCATAGCCGCTTGCTTATGCAATTATTCAACTCTGAATCCACAGCCTTCGCGAGTCAGCCGTGGCCGAGCGCGCGCTCGGAAGAGTAGCTGAAAACGCAGTGTGTTTTAAAGTCGCCTGTGGTCCCCTTATTGATCCCTGGCAGCATGGTCGCTCTCTGCTTTTGGGAGATAAGACGCTAGAATCTCGCTGCCTGCCTTCCAGGCTCACTGACACAAATAAGCTCGACTCGCGACAGAAATCAGCCTTTATTTATAAACCCTGTGTGGGGTCTGTCATCCAGATAAGCTTTGCAGGGACAGCGGTTTGCTTGTTTGTTTGTAGAAAATCGGAATGCTGGAAAGTCTCGACAGCTAAAACAGCACATGCTAGCCTGGCCTAGCCGAACACACTCGATCGAGCGGAAGAACGAAACGAACGAACGAACGAACGCGCGGCTCGACCTGTCTGACACCTGGCTGAGATAAACGTTTACACAGTGTATATTGATTTTACGCTGTTGAATCGGGACCCTACATGTGTGGTGTGTGGCGTGTAATGCCAGAGCGCGGGATGAATACCTGTTCTGGAGACAACTGCGTATTTACATTTAAAGTACTTCCTGTCAAGGGATATGATAGGCAGCATAGCCTGATAAAAACCCTGACAACAATGAAGTCCCGTCGTCTATCGGCGGCCCTCTGCTGACAGGACAGATCAAGTCAAATTGCGTGTGTGTGTGTGTTTTATGTTCCGAACACACAAGCAAGCCCAGCTTTCATCGTCACACGAATGGGATGGATGATTGATTGTACAAGATAGATGACATTAAAGCAGACTGCATAAGGTCAATTGTTATATCTGTCACTTTTGTTAAGGGGAAGCCATGGCCTAATGGTTAGAGAAACAGCTTTGGGACCAAAAAGTTGCTGGTTTGATTCCCTCAACCAGCAGAACTTTGAGTTCTGCCTTGAGCAAGGTACCTAACCCTCAACTGCTCTGGCAAGGGTAGTGGTGTACCTTGTGTCTGATTAGCCAAAGAAAACCTGATGACGCAATTATTAGTTTGGGCAAGAACCCAGCCATAGTAAAATAAAAGCATAGACAGATGCATGGTCACTTCCAGAAGAAACACTTTTCTTACACCTTTTGGGGAAAAGTCGTCTCTAAAACCCAATGCTGATGTTCCTCCAAATTGTTTCTAGGACTATTTGTTGCAAATAAACTGACCTTGATTTCTGGATCTGTTTCTGCTTTTAATTTGGCTTCTTGTCACCTGAGGGATTTGATCAAACTACACACACACACACACACACACACACCTGGTTCAGCACAAAGACCAGAGAAGGAATTTCTCACTAAAAAGCACCATGGCAGTTGAATCATCCCAGAAATACCACAGTGCTGTTGAATTCTGGATTCTGATTGGTCAGAATCAGAAGGTGCTGATTAATTTACTATAACAGCAGGTCTGACGGTAGTGCGGCCGCAAGTCAAGACAACTCAAGTCAGTTTATTTGTATCATGCTTTTAACAACAGACCTTATCACAAAGCAGCTTTACAGAAAAATAAAGACTTTAAACATATGAACTGAGGTGACGGTGGCGAGGGAAAAAACTCCCTCAGACGGCACGAGGAAGAAACCTCGAGAGGAACCAGACTCAAAAGGGAACCCATCCTCATCTGAGTGATAGCAGATAGCGTGATTTATAAATAACTCGCTTCTATAACAGTGTCCTATAGAGTCATAGAGTATAACTGTGTAAACAGGAAATTCATTATAGTTTTACCAGGAAATCTGTTTTGTCGAAGTTTTCAACCAACTGATGGAGACTTGAGTGCAAAACTGTTCAAGACAAGTGCAGTCCTAAAGTTATCACGGTGATTGTCGTCCTCAGCCATCAGAGCAAAACTGTAAGTGTCCAGAGCCGTCTTCTAAGTGCGACTTTCGACCGTCCATACGGGGCCGTCCTCCACAGGAGCGATGCGCTGAGACTCCAGCCCTGAGTAGGGCATCAGGATGGATCTGAAGAGCAGAAGAGGTCAACGTGACTGGTGTCTCAGGACTGATGTGTAACTCAACAGAGAGAGACAGATATTAAATCGCAGTTTTACATGAACACGATAGTGTTCACATAAACAGATTAAAAAACACGAATTGCTGATATAATGAAGTTTTCTGTAAAGACATGTTTGTGTAACATTTACGGAAGGAGTCTCCAGTGTCAGCACTTTGTAACAGTCAAAGGTAAAGCTGGACGTTTTCCGACACGTCTTCCGCTTGGCAATTTTTCAGTAACGCGTAAAGGAACGACTGTTTATAACTGCAACGACGGGAGTGAGAACAGGAAATGGAACTGTAGACATTAATATGCAACTGTAAACGGATAAAAACAAATGCAATGTGTTGTTCTTTCATAAATAATTGTAATAGGAATTTGGCATTTTGCTGTGGTATAAGTGGAATAAAGAAGCAAGAAGCCTTTATTTATCACACGTGCACTCAAGCACAGTGAAATTCCTCCTCTGTATTTGATCCATCTGAAGCAGTGAACACACATGCACACACAAGTGAGCAATGATCACACACGCATACCCAGAGCAGTGGGCAGCGATGCTCCAGCAGTAGGGGGTTAGGTGACTTGCTCAAGGGCGCTTCAGCCCAACCTTCAGGCCATGGCTGCCCCATGTTAACCTCACCGCAGGGCTTTGGAAACAATTAATAATAATAAATATTATTAAATCTAAATCTACAAAATTTATTAAATGATAAAATAATATGGCGGCACAGTGGTGTAGTGGTTAGCGCTGTCGCGTCACAGCAAGAAGGTCCGGGTTCGAGTCCCGTGGCCGGCGAGGGCCTTTCTGTGTGGAGTTTGCATGTTCTCCCCGTGTCCGCGTGGGTTTCCTCCGGGTGCTC
>JAOEHJ010000019.1:2673258-2689023 GCA_025447855.1 Potamarius usumacintae | reverse complement strand
CTACGATACATCTGTTAACCATTTTAATAATTACGTGATAACGTTGAAGAAATTTGCAGAAAACCACCAGGTCGTTTCCTCATAAACAAACCAGCGCTGACGTGGGATTCAGAGGGAGGCGTCCCGCACGTGACGTCACGAAAATCAACGTTTGCCGGGAAATCCAAATGCAAAGTTTTTTCAGAGGCGGACCAATTCGCCTCTAATGACTTGATTTCAACTGAATTTTTCTGGTATTGCGCAAGGTAAAAAAAATTGCAGAGAATGCAGAATGTTACAGATATTCAACCAAAATGTTATATAAAATAGGAGAATTACATTGATCTTGCTCCTGAATTTACCCATGACATGCACTTTAAGGCCAACGGATATTTCCACGGATGCAGATGTGCACATGGGTGTCTCCAAAGTGCACACAATCTTCTGCTGAACATGTGCACACTACGACTTTATCGTGATGCCCCTCCTGACCTACCGGAAGTGGCAAAGGGCGTGGTCTGAAAGTAAGCCAACCCACAAAGAAGATAAAAACAAAAACAGAAAAGGTGGGTGGGGCAGTTGGCAACATGGCTACCTCAAGAGAAGAGGAGTGTGAGTGAGTTTAATGCTGTTGCTGGAAGGTGATGACGACACTCTGGAGCCTGTGCCAGTAGTTTTACAGCGTTCTTCTTCTGTATTTCGCATTTCAGCTCCATCCAGGGCAACGCCCACCTCCTGGATATATATAAATCTGCTAGTTAAATCGGTTTTGTTAATGCCTGCTTAGCATGGGAATTTTAATTCATTACAGAAACGAAGATTCATATTTTGTTCATATTTAACGTAATAATCAAATCGATAACTCAATGAATAATTCAGGTGACCGTTTTGACATTATGTTTCTGTAGAGTTTCAGCAGGTCATTTCTTTTTGACTGTCTTTTGATAGACTGCAGAGAAAAAGAGTGCGAGCTTCAGTGCTACGTCCTGCGTCTGTTCAGGTCACTTCTAGCTAGTAATAAACGAACTCGAGTTCCATGTTTGTTTTGTCTTCTTGGATTATCATCTCACTCCGGACCTGAGCTCTTTCTAACCCCATGTAAGATATCCGTCGTGTTTACGATGTCAGAATGATACGGAGTTACTGAGTTGAGGAGGCAGTTTTTACACTCCGGTGTCTACAGCGCAGAAACGTCGCCAGTTTTATCCGCAAGTTCGTTAAAAATGATCGACATCCGAACCCAAAGTCACTGCAGTGAAACACGTCATGTTGTGTTGGTCCACATCACACCCAGCTCGGGGATATTTTTTATCAAAGTGTAATTGATCTATTTTTGGACATCATGATCTTGGGATCAGCAGGAAATAGTTTGGGATGAAAACAATTCCTCTCCATCCTCGTGTAAGATTCTCTATAAGGACGTACCGTTTACTGTTTATTACAATAACACATGATCTAATTCCACTTTAAGACCTGCACTCCACTGAGATTTATTTAGAAAGTATTAAATTAAAATCCGTCCTCTTTCTGGAGCATTTCTAATCCATCGTTTTATCACTTAAGGACAGAGTTCGTGTCTAACTGGGTCTGATCCTCAGAGAGCGTCCTGACAGTGACACTGCACAGTGACCTAACCCACAAAACATGAACTCCATCTACAGCGCTGTCTGCTGCATCATCATCATCATCTCCTCTCTCTCACACACACAATTTCATAAGAATCTTGGAATGATCAGGAATTCTACACCAATTCCTCAGAGAATTTGATCTGATTTGTATGTTTATAAACTCCCAATTTAACGATTTCTCCAAAAGATAATCGGACTCCCAGTTAATGAGAGGAGCTTGGAGGTGTGGCTTGGAGGTGTGGCTCGCCCACAGAAACAAGTCAAAGGAAATAGTTCTGCATGGAAATCACAGACCTGGCAACTCTGTGTATGGCACGAAACATGAACAGGTTTAAGATATTCTTAAAGGATCCTAAAGTTTATGAAATAATGTCAGTGTATTTACTTTTAACTTTAAGAATTCTTATTGTATAACATTAATGACCTTCTGTCACTTCTAAAAGAAAATGAAATGCCGTTAAATGCTACCAAACTAAGGTTCGTTGAATAACTACAATGACAGTCTTATCTATCTAGCCATCTTAAAACAACATTTAAGATGCCACTTAGTCACTACGACTCTTAAAAATACCAGTAAAGGGTCTTGAATTTACTAGTAATAGTTAATGAATTGAAAACTTTCAGTAAAGGTAACAAATACACAACTAAACTTAAGGTTTCGATGAAATGTTATTAAATTGACATTTTCTCCTCGTGTGGAATTCTGGGTAACGGAGGTACAGAGAGTTTCTGTAACGGAGCTCGTGGGTCAGGGCTTTGATTCTCTGTGTTGATGCATTTCCTTTTAAAGCAGGAAGTCAGAGGTGGGAGGTGTTAAAGGACTTGAAAAGCTCCACCCACTAACCCCATACTCGTGTGACACGCCAATTTAGCCTCAGATGCATCTAATTTACAGAAAAACACACTGATGTGCCAAATATCAGCCATTAAAAGGAAAGAACTGAAAACAATGCAGACTTCCAGGATCTTAGTACAGAGAGAGAGAGAGACAGACAGACAGACAGACAGACAGAGGGGGAGAGACGGAGAGAGAGAGACAGAGATAGGGAGGGAGAGAGAGACAGAGAGAGACACAGAGGGGGAGAGAGAGACAGAGAGACGCACAGAGGGAGAGAGAGAGACAGAGATAGGGAGGGAGAGAGAGACAGAGACAGACAGACAGAGGGAGAGACACAGCGAGAGAGAGACACACAGATAGGGAGGGGGAGAGAGACAGAGAGAGACACAGGGGGAGAGAGAGACACAGACAGAGGGGGAGAGAGAGACAGAGATAGGGAGGGAGAGAGAGACACAGACAGAGGAGGAGACACAGATAGGGAGGGGGAGAGAGAGACAGAGAGGGAAAGAAAGAGAGATACACAGAGACATACATAGAGAGAGAGATAGACAGAGAGAGAGAGAGAGAGAGAGAGAGAGAGAGAGAATCAAGGAGCCTGATGTGAAGAAATATTCTGTTCACAAGCCTCAAAACATACAGTAATAAAATAAAGTGAACAGAATAAAGAGTGATCTAAAGAGTGATTTTTGAACCCCGGTCGAAGGAGAACAGAGAGGTGCAGTTACTGTTCAGGACAATATAAAAGAAAGAAAACAGAAATAAATATAAAATGTTCGATGTTATAGTTCACTGTGTGATGTGAAAAGTGAACTGATTCAGGGAAGAAAAACGGGATTCATCTTCACAGGTCATTGTGCTCATGGTGATTTAATGACGATCACCTGATACTAAAGACTTTTACAGACTTTAAGGTGTTGAGTGATGGGCTGAGATTCGATCCTCTCTCGTTACATGAATCAGTCCTCGAGTTCAGGGAGTCAAATGAGTCCTGAATGGCATCAAACGACTCGTCAATGGAAAGAAACCCAAAAACAGAACCTTAATCCCACAGCGTCATCACACCTCACACTTACAGCAGTAAGTACTGCGTACATTTATTACACAGACCCGAGTGTTTTAGTGGGCAATACGCCACTGGGATTCTTCATCCGAGCTCCATCTGGGACATGGAGAACCAAAACTGGGACATAAATCTCTGTCTGTCACTCGGGAGGAAATCGATGAATTGTTTTGATAAATTTGGGGACTTTCTGTTTGTGAATGTGTCGATAAAATAAAAATAAAATCACACGTTGGCTTGAAGATATGAAGTTTATCTTCTCGTGTTGAAAAACTCACATTTTTCATCCGAAATACATCACAGATCTGAAGGACATATTTTCCAATATTTCACTCTGATGACGTCACTCCCGGCGTTTTCCCGCTGACTAAACGCACGTGGTCAAAATGGCGAACCATTTCAAAATTAAAATTCTTTTGATTAACTTGCGTATTTATTTTGTGAATGTATCCATATGAAGAACATTATACAGTGGGCAGAAGATATGAAGTTTATCTTGTGTTGAAAATATTTTAACTCGTTCACTTCATTCACTTGTGATAAATACAGTACATTCACCACTCAAATAAATAAATAAAAATTTAATATAGGTGTGGTCTAATATTCTAATGAGTACACTTGATTGACAGCCCTCTGTCTGAAACTCCCAAACCCTGAGATTTTCTGAAACCCAACTCTGATTTGAGTGTAACATTGTGAAACATTAGGGGTGGGTGTGTGTGTGTGTGTGTGTGTGTGTGTGTGTGTGTGTGTGTATATATAAAGTGTGTAATGAGCAGGATGATGAATCATTATAATCAGGACGGACATTAATTAGAATCTCCAGAGAGAATATTTTCTTTCCTCTGCCGAGAGCGTCGCCGTCCTCATTCCAACCTGACCCACTTTACACACAGACTAAAATTAAAACCTCACAGGATGGCCTGGCCTACACACACACACACACACACACACACACACACACAAAAGCAGGAGATAACAGCTGAAAGTCACTCATGTTGCTTGTAGTCGTCTCTGGTGGGTTTGTACCAACTGCCCCTGTTGTTTTGAAAGCTCTGAGGAGAAACAGGAGCAGCTATAATTCCTAAAGCTAACGAGTTAAACACAAATTAAGTAACACATTAACAAGTTTAAAAATCTGATCTATTGTGTGATTTGCGTGTTACGCACTCGGCTTTGTTCTCAGATTGGATTAGCAAAGTGAGCTAACTGTACTCACTACACACTCACCAGAGACACAATGTTTATAATTGTTCTTCCATTAAATGGGAACTAATTGCAGGAGGAACCTGAAGATGTGAGTATCGAACTGGAGAAATATCAGCACACAAGCTCTGTAGACTCAGTCCAAGGAATCATTCGAGATGATCGCTTGGTTTCACACATCATTTACAGAGAACTGAATAAAAGCCCATCACTGAAATCGCAGCTCCATCTCAATCTCACATGAATAAAAATGAACATCGCTTTTTTTTGTCGTTTTGTAGAATGAACCCATTTATCCTCTTCTCTACAACCCCAAATCAGAACTAGCTGTTACAGTAAAGCATTTCCCACTTTATAATGTGTATAATGTTCCCGTTCCTTCTCCCGACACTTAAAGCTGTTTATGGACTGAAGACTCCAAGTGATGAAGTGTCTCAGGTGTTCTTTTTGTCCCGTTCTTCCTGTAAACAGGTCTGAAGGTGTGGAACAGTTCGGGGTCGTCACTGTCATATTTATCATTTCTAAATTCTCCACACATTCTCTATTGGGGACAGACAGGACACGCCCTCTTCTTCCACAGCCACGCCTTTGTAATGTGAGCAGAATGTGGTTTTGCATCGTCCTGTTGAAATCTCCCTGGAAAAGACGTCGTCTTGAAGGCAGCAGATGTTGCTCCAAAATCTCAGTGTAGTTTTCTGTATTAATGCTCCATCACAAAAGTGTAAGTTACCTTCCCTAAGGGTGCTGACCCGACCCCATACCATGACAAACCCTGGCTTTTGGACTTGTTCCTGCTAACAGTCTGGATGGTCCTTTTCGTCTTCCGAGCACACGGCATCCATTTCTTCAAAAAAAAAAAAGACCTGGAATACTGATTCATCTGACCACAATACACGTTTCCACTGTGAGATGGTCGATCCCAGATGTCTCCGAGCCCAGAGAAGTCAACGCCGCTGCTTCTGGACACAATTAACATAAGGCACAGTAAAGTTTTAACTGCCATTTGTGGATGTAACTCCCATATTGTAGCTTGACAACGGTTTGCTAAAGTAATCCCGAGCCCATGTGGTTCTATCAGCTGTAGATGAATGACGGTTCTTGATCCAGCGCCGTCTGAGGGATCAGAGATCACAGGTGTTCGGATTAGGCTTGAGCCCTTTGACCTTTATGCACTGAAATTCCTCCAGATTCCGTGAACAAGTTGAACAAGAGTGATATATCCAAATCCCTTCTTATCTTTCTTTGAGGAACATTGTTTTTAAACCTTTCAATCATTTTCTCACAGATTTGTTGACGAATTGTAGATCTTCGGCCCATCTTTGCTCCTCAAACACTAGGCCTTTCCTAGATACTGATTTTAAACCAAATCATAATTACAGTCACCTGTTGTCATCACCTGTTTCACATCACATCATTATTTAATTGTTTTACCTCATTACTAGGCTTAAATTGCCCCGTCCCAACTTTATTTGGAACATGTTACAGGCCTGAAACGCAGGAACGGATGTATATTCACAAATGAAATGAAGTTGACCAGAAAAAAAAAAAAACATGAAATATCTTGGGTTCATTTTGTCTGCAATGAAATACAAGTCAAAGTAAAATTAGAAATGACTGCTTTCTTTTTTTAATTTGTATTTTCCATAAAGTCCCAACTTTTTCTGATTTGGGTTTGTGTTTAAGAAGTACAAAGTGTTGTTCTTAGTCGTGTATAGTTACTGTATATTTAATGATAGTTCCTGGTATCATTTACAACATAGGAGCGAAAAGTTTTCGTTCCCTCACGTTCTCCTGAAGTTATTGAAAAAAAAAATGCAGCTTGTTACTGAGAAATCACAAAGCGATGTTACGTCCTACATTCAGCACTCGTTCCCGTGATAGAAAATGCATACAAGGTCATGTACTGCAATACACGTCACTGGTCACTGTAAAGGAACTGTTACTATCGAAACAATCAGAAATAAAATATATTTTAGCACCCAGGCACGTCAGAGCTGCTGTTAGAGAAAATTAATCAACACCTCCAGACCAATCAGAATCCAGAACTCAGCAGCACTGTGCATAATCCGGCTAGGAGCTGAGAGTGGCGTGTGTGTCAGGGAGAAAAGCGCTGAGAAGCATCGGTCCAAAACGTAAACTAACCCTGCACTCCTCCTGTCTTTCATCTTTTCTTTTTTACAGGGCGAGAGAACTGAAAAAGGCCAAGGAACATGAGAGCTCGCCAAAGAGCCCCGTCACAATGTAACGTCCACCTCCAGTCCAGACTGTTCCCCCTTTTCCTCTTTCTGTTTTTACACGAAACGAACAATTTACCAAAAGGCAAAAACTATTCAAGAAAAAAAAAAACAACACCACACAGAAGCGAGAAGATATTAAGAACATGTCAACATGTGACGGTTGCATCATTACTGATTCTGTCGACCCTGGTACTGCCACAGCGTTGTGTATTTTTCCTCTCCATTGGGGAACGTGGGGAGTTCTGCATAAAACAAAGACTTTATCTGGGAAATAATGACATCCTCATGCCATTTTTTGCACTCTTCTTCTTCTTCTTTTTTTTTTTTTTTTTTAATTGAGGAACGATTGCCATGGAACTGAACGCGATTTTGTTCCTGAAAGCACTTAAGATAAGAAAGATGACAAGATTAAGAAACACATTGCATTAACGTTGCATTAATCATGCTGGATTCTGCTTATGATTATTACGTTTTTATATTTTGAACGAAAGGGGAAAAAACAACCGATTTGAACAAAAAAAAGAACAAAAATGAGAAAATCAAACCAAAAAAAAAAAAGGTCTCATCTCATTGATCATGTGCATGCAGAGTTTTCCGTCAACTCACTGTATATCGACTCTTTTTTTCCAACTCGTCCGTCCTTTAATTCATCTGGTGAAAAAGGGATGGGCTGCACATGAATGTAGACCGGGTTTAGGTTTTAAAAGAGAAAAAATATATATATTCTGGGTTTGAAATATCAGTGTCTTACTTTTTGCGGTTTTGGAGTAAGTCACGATTTGGGACAGAGCCGAATCTCTGTTTGGGTAACTGTTTGTGTGCACTGTTTTTTGACTTTCTAAACAAGTCCTTTTCTTAACGTCACCTTTCGCTGGCCTGACTTTGTGAGTCCTGTGTTTGCTGAATTTTAATCCGGAAATAGTGCATGTATTTGAGCTGAGTGCTCCTGCATGCTGACAGAACTGTTTTGTGGGGGGTTTTTTGTGTTTAATTAACCTCAACATCGTTTCTCTGTCCTGTCATACAAAATATACGTCTTTTTGAGTTTTTTATTTACATTTTTTTGTTTGCCTTACCTCATTTACCTCTTCTTTGACATGCATTCTGCTTCTATTTTGAATTGAACTGAATTTATTATTTATTTTTCTTGTATAGTTGTCTCATCGTGCCACAGAAACACTATTTTTGCTGTGTGTGTGTGTGTGTGTGTTCGCTGAAAGGTTTCAGCACTTTGCTTTGTTGCTGTTTGTTCCAGAAAGCTGTTCAAAGCTTTTCGTTTGGAGATTCCCGTTACACTGACGTCTTAAAGACTTTTTAAAAGGGTCCCTATGAACAACCTCCATATTTTTGACTAAAGCGTGGTCCCTGTACATAACAAACACGAGAGAAAAGGTACACGGAGAGCCAGAACCCTTACCACAAGAGGATTGTATTTACTAATATATATTATTTTATTCATAAAAACATAACATGATAAAGAGATAGCAAAAAAAATAACAAAAAAATATATTGTATAGTTTTGTTTGAACGCCCGAGATGTACGGTTGTATTGTTTGTAAATATTGTAAATATCTGGTGCAAAAGAAGGAGCCATGTGCATGAAACCTTACAATAATGACACAGAGCATAATATAAAGAAAAAAATGTAGTGGCTATGATCTAAACAGATTCATTCAGTTTCAATATAAGAGCCTTTTATTTGAAATGTTCTTATAAAGAGCATTTAGTAAAGCATGACTTTTTTGCAAAATCATGATAAAACATAGAGTTAGTGGAGACCCGAAAAAATCTTCAGATACGACCTGTTTATAGAGTGACAAGAAGTTTGTATACCCTCACGAATCATGTAGATTTCTGTATAAATGGCTCCAGAAATGTGACGTGATCATGTGATAATAAAGGGAGTATAAATAAACACATGTGACATTACACATGTCCTCATAGACGTGCCATGTCTCTTGGTGTAAAGAGTCCAGGGCAGGAAGGGACAATGTATGTGAACTTCTGAGAAGTCTGGGGTTCCAGTTCATTCAGGTTTGGGTTTGACCTGTCATCTCACACACAGAGTCCTGGTTATCTGCTCTAAAATGGACAAAGGTCAGTACTGCTGGTCCTGGAGATATGTAGGAATCCTGGAAGGAATTCTGACCAATTCAGCCTGCTCCTTAAAGAATTTTGACCAATACCGTCCGTTCACATAGGAATTCTGACCAATAATACACATTCCCAAAGGAATTCTGGTCACTACCACCCATTCCTGTAAGAATTCTCACCAACACCACATATTCCCATAGAAATTTTGCCCAACATCGCCCTTTCCTGAAAGAATTCTTGACAATGCCACCTATTCCTATCAGAATTCTGGCCAATACCACCCATTCCCATTGGAATTCTGGCCAGTACCACCCATTCCCATTGGAATTCTGGCCAGTACCACCCGTTCCCATTGCAATTCTGGCCAATACCACCCATTCCTGAAAGATTTCTGGCCAATATCACCCATTCTTGAAAAAAATTCTGGCCAATGTTACCCATCCATTCTCATTGGAGTTTTGGCCAATGCAACCCATTCCTGTAAGAATTCTCACCAACACCACCAAGTCCCATAGAAATTTTGGCCAACATCACCCATTCCTGAAAGAATTCTTGCCAATGCCACCTATTCCTGTTGAAATTCTGGCCAATGCAGCCCATTCCCATTGGAATTCTGGCCAATACCACCCATTCATGAAAGAATTCTTGCCAATGCCACCTATTCTGTAGGAATTCTGGCCATTATCACCCATTCTCATTGGAATTCTGGCCGATATCACCCATTCCTTTAGGAATTTTGGCCAATGCAATCCATTCCTGAAAGAATTCTTGCGAATGCCACGTGTTCCTGTTGAAATTCTGGCCAATTCCACCCATTTCCATTAGAATTCTAATTCCATTTCCAATAGAATTCAATGCCACTCATTCCTGAAAGAATTCTTGACAATCCCACCTATTCCTGTCGGAATTCTGGCCAATATCACATATTCTCATTGGAGCTTTGGCCAATATCACCCATTCCTGTAGGAATTTTGGCTAATGCCACCCATTCCTGAAAGATTTCTGACCAATATCACTCATTCCCAAAGAAATTTTGGCCAACAGCTCCTCCCCTTCCTGCAGGAATTCTGGCCAACACCATCCATACTTGAAAGAATTCTTGACAATGCCACCATCTCCTGTAGGAATTCTGGCCAATACCACCCATTTTTGAAAGACTTCTGCCCAACACCACCCATTCCCATTGGAATTCTGGCCAATATCACCCATTCTCATTGAAGCTTTAGCCAATATCACCCATTCCTGTAGGAATTCTGGCTAATGCGAACCATTCCTGAAAGATTTCTGACCAATGTCACCCATTTCCGTAGGAATTCTGGCCAATACCACCCATTTTTATAGAACTTCTGCCAAATATTGCCCATTCCCCTAGGAATTCTGATTAACACCACCCACTCCTGACAGAATTCTAACTACTGTCTTTGGAAGCCTGATGAATATCTCCCATTCCTGAAGGAATTCAAACCAGTGCCCACACCCTCTCATAGTTATTATTCTTGTTTGCACCCAAATGCAATATTTTCTATTCAAACTGATTGGTTCTGTGTCCAAAATATAAACAAGTTATTAATTGATTAAACAAAAGCAACTAAAGCTGGTCATCTGACACTATAACCAGGATAAAGAGCTTTTTGAAGATTAATAATTGAATCATTCACGTGGTCCACAAACTTCATATCTGACCACTCGCTAAAAACCTGCGCATCTTTTTTGTTGGGCCCCATGGCTTCATAGTCCCGATACACATCTCGATTCAGTTCTATCCTTATGAGTGTGCATCCTATAACGAGCCCGAGGGTTACAGTTGGGCATCTCCAGACTTTCCATACAGTCTGCATGCATGAGTGAGTCTAATATAAAAAACACACAAAACAGGCGTGGAGCTAAAGGAGTATCACCCTGTAGAAAATCACCGCGGAATGAAACACACCTCTAGTGTCATAGCTTATCTGGTATAAGGAGGCAGAAGGAGCTGGGGGTCAGTGGTTAAAGCTGTGGGCACAGTGATCAGAAGAGTGCGAGTTCAAATCAAATCCCACCAAGCGTATCACTTATCTTCTTCTGTTCAAATCTTTATTCGAGCCAGCATGATGGTGTAGTGGTTAGCACTGTCGCCTCACAGCAAGAAGATTCTGGGTTTGAACCTCACGACCGACGGGGGCCTTTCTGTATGGAGTTTGCATGTTCTCCCTGTGTCTGCGTGGGTTTCCTCCGAGTGCTCCGGTTTCCCCCACAGTCCAAAGGCATGCAGATTGGGTAAAATACGCAGCCACTGGGGTTGTACAAGACAGTGCATACTTAGTGCCGGTCTCAAGCCCGGATAGATTGTGGAGGGTTGCGTCGTGAAGGGCATCTGGTGTAAAACCTATGCCAAATGAAGGCCCAGTGTGAGATTAGCGTGAGCTAAACTGGTTAACCTTCTGAAAAATAAAAGTCTATTAATAAAAAAATAAAAGTCAAGTCTCTTGGAATACGTGTAGTAATAAACACTACCTGGACGGTTTCACAGCACTGACGTTCAAAGGGTTCATGAATATTTAGGTTATTGTATAGCACAGTATCAGTGTATGTAACTGATATAAAACTCAAAAGTGTAAATAAAGAGGGGCTTTGAGAGAAATATTGTATATTTTAGAATGAGTCAAACCAAGTCCAAGTCCAAATCCAGACTTGAGTCCCAGTCAGATTCAGTGGTGGAAATAAATGCAGGGAGTTTATAAGTCAAACCCACTTACACTTGAGGAATTAGTAACAATAACAACTGGTTGATTATTGATTACTCATTATGTCGTGGAACCGATAAAGTTTTTTCATCAATGATCTCAGTGACCTGGACTATTACTGTAATTAGCCTAAGTTACAGCACTGGGAGCCATATATACAGAAATCTATCTGATTCCAAGCTTTTCCTTTTTTCCCCCCAACAATGGCTAGCAGGATTTTTTTTTCTTTTGCCAATAGTGCCACAATATCTGTATATCTATTAATTAATGAGTTAATTATTCTGCTCAACAGATGATTATAACAGAGGTTAGAATAGAACAAGGACCTAAATTCATTCCATCACCCTCGCAGTCGTACAGTAGAGGTCTCTCCACAATACCCGGAAGAAGAGATGTCTTGGTCTCACTATAGTTCTGTCTGTTCACTTACCTCACGTCTCAGCATAAACACAGAAACAGACACGAAGCCGTTCTGAAAGGAAGGAGGAGAAGGTGGATTGATTGAAAGATATTGAATATGCAGAATGAATTTGTAAATGGCAGTCTTGAACAGGGAATCGACATTACTCGACATTGCTGGAGACAGTAAACACAGGTCATATTTATATTATATTATTTATATAAAAGTCGTCAAAGTGTCAGATACTGTACAGTATGTAATGAATGATCTGAGAGGATTCGTATCATCTAAGAGATAAATAAGAGTCATCAGATTTTTTTTCTACCATTAAATCAATGCATCGTCAACTAAATCTGTGAAAGTAGAGAAAAACGGAGGGTGAAAATAACATGGGATTAGTTTGAACAGAGTAAAGAGATTCATCTGATCAAGCCTGCCATGTTTTTATCCCTGTTCTGCTCATCTCGTTGGTCTTATTATATCAATTCTATTTGTCTTCGATTGAAGTGTTCATGCTGTGTAATATGGCTCGGTTCGGAAATCATTTATGAATTTGTGTTTGTATTTATTTTATGTTGTATCGGCAAAAAGAACGCAAGGGCTTCGGATAAAACGCTGGATCTTGGTGGGTAAATCGGACACGAAGACAAATTTAATATCCGAGTATTGGACATACGGAAAAGGGGATCATTTCCTGACTCACACCAGCAGCTACACTCAGAACGTATGGTGCTCATTCACAGGTCTTACGGTGTATATCTATCTATCTATCTATCTCTCTATCTCTCCTCCCATATCAGATTTTACATTTCCATCATTCTCATCACCGCAGAGATTTAATATCAGTATTATTGTAGAAAGTGCCTAAAACGTAACCTTCTGAGAAAACCTTCTGAGATTTCAGGAGTTTATTACTTACAAGTGACGGTCAATGTTAACTGATTCCTCTTATTTTTGTTTTGTTTATTTGTTTGTTTTTTGTTTTTGTATACGTGTGGAAATGCAAGGCTAAAAAAAAAAATGGTTTTATTGTTCGAAGAGTTATGAGATCCCTTCCCAGCCCTACCTTCTTAACTTCATATTTGGAAATTCCCCCCAAAAAATGTGCCAGCTTTTTTTTTTTTTTTAAATCTTCTTCTTCTTCATTTGTTTTGGTCAGGGATGTTGGATTGATTCATAGATATAGCTTTTTTTAATAAAATGATTTCATTTTATTTAATACGCTGACAAGACAGATATAATAGAGCACTGATGTATACAGAGAGATGTGAAACATGAACATGCATGGCGCATTTGCATGAGAAATCCGATTTCAAATGGACTAATAATACACTACGCATGCCTGTCGTTCATCTCAGTACTCATATAGCACAGTAGAGTAGAGAAAAGGAAACACTCTTAGGTTCAGACACTCGTTTCATATCCGTCACATATCACAGAGCATCACACTTCATTCCTGTTTGTTGCACGGCAGGCACAGTTAGAACAAGACTCATGGTGTCATTCTCTTCTTCTTCTTCTTCTTATTATTACTACTACTTTTATTTCATTAGCATGACTAGGACTATTTCCTATGGTTACTATTCCACATGGTCAAAAATGTTCTTCCAGATTTGAGCGCGCAAACTTCAGGAAATTGTCACCAAATCTCATAAACACCCCTTTTTTTTTTTTAACCATGGCTGCCTGGTCCTAGATTTGGGCTCCAGGCAGCAAATTACGCAGGGTGTTCAATCAGGAAAACACGAAAATGTGCAGTCTAGGATAGAGAAAACACTGGAAGCGTGCTCATCCACCAAATCAGTATCCACCTACTGTGCTGTGTCTCAAACCACTCAGGAGTGTTTGAGATTCGAGAACATTCTGCCTCCCTTTTGTAAATTTACTCAGGGTGCCAAAACCGGGAGGGAGAATCCAGATTTAGATTAAATTTAGAACAGGTCAGGGCTTTGGGTCTAAGAGGAAATCATTCCATTAATACGACACGAATTAGTACATTTACAACAAATCACTAAAACACCGGGAAGCAGGGTAGGCCTCGTATTACTGCTGAGTTCATCCTCATCCTCATCATCCTCATCCTGTCTAACTGAGGGAGCATCACTCATTTCATAAACATCATGCATTTCACATTTCCAAAAAAAAAAGGAAAGAATACCTCAACGTTCAACACACCAATGGAAATCTGAACGTCGTTCCATCCAGGAGACATGACATTTTTTTTATACTTGATCGTTCATTCGACGTTTCTATGTGAAGTGAGAGGATCACACAACTCCATCCTCAAAACAAATCCCCCAAAGCCTTGTCCGAGGTAGTTTTAGTGCTTTAGTCCTGAGCTGGTCTGATGTCACACACTTCTCTCAAGGCTCAGATGCAGATGGAGGAATGACAAATCACACGCGACAGGTTAACGAACTGTTCGAACCTACGAACTGTTCACGATCAATAAAACTGTTTTTCCTCCCCCTCTGAAATAATCGAAACGTAGAGTAGGCCTCTAATGAACCAATCATCACTCTTCTTATTTACAAATTCAGAGCAATAAACAGTTTCGGTTTTGTTAAAAGCAGAGTGCTATAGTTTAAAAGAATTTAGAAACATTTAAAAATAATAATAATTTCAAAAAAAAAAAAAAAGAGTAGACATGCTTAGTTCACTTCCTCTTATGCAATTAGTGGAACAGAAAGTCAGGCATTCAGTGATCTATGGATATCGGTTTCATGTTTCCCGAAACCCTAATGCACGTTTTTCATCATTTTCAAATGATCAGAAGAAAAAAAAAATAGGTGAATATAAGCCCAGCTTTCTTACAAGGCGATGGGCAATCAACACTCTGCATGTAAAACTAGTATTAGTCCTCTCTTTTCCCCCCTTTTCTCTTTCTCTCTTTGGTCCCTTTCTCTTTCCTTCCCTCATCCCCTGCTTTGTATCTCTCTTCCTCCTTCCGATGAGTTTTTTCCTCACGTTCTGTTTTTTTCCTCAGCTCTCTCTCTCTCTCTCTGTCCTTCTTGTGAGATTTATTTTTCTGTAATTGTGCATGTAAGAGCATCACTGAATTGTTGGATATGTTTAAAAAAAAAAATACTCAGCTGCTGAAGCCATGCAAAACATTTTGAATTGCCCTCAAAACATGGAAAATGTTTTCTGAATGCTTTATATAATTTCTGCTGTAAAATAAAATCTGAAAATGAAAGAGGTACACATTTTGCAGGTTATTCCAGCAGTACATGGATGTATTCACACACACACACACGGTCACTGTTACACTAGTCACAAAGCAGTCAGTCAGGTACGTTATAAAGTAGAGAAGTTTGTTGAAATGATTATTAGAATGCTATAACAGGGTTGAGTCCAGAAAAACCCTGCAGTGAGTTATTTTCTCGCCCAGAATCAGTATGAGAGAATTGATTCAGTTCACAGTATGGATTTGTTTACACTGTTAGTAGAGGTGAGCCGGATACTCGGCTGAAACGAGTATCCGGTACGGATAAAGCACTTTTGCCGACTACGAGTATTATATGAGTAATACGAGTCAATATCTGTACTCGGACTGAATGAAAATCCTCACACAGCGTCACAGCGCCCCTCCCCTACACA
>JAOEHJ010000019.1:2521444-2531724 GCA_025447855.1 Potamarius usumacintae | reverse complement strand
CAGCATTGTTCATAAATTGCTCCTGTCATTTCACTGGTTTGTTCACATGCTAACCATTAATGATTTTGTTGGACATTTTGTATCAAGTTTTTATTTATTGAATTTGCAAAAAAATAAAAATGTGTTTCTCAAAATCCAGTGAATGTGGATAGAATAAAAGTTATTCCACTCAGTCTAATCGTACATGACTTATAGACAACTCGATTTCGTGGAATAACTTAATTATTATTGTAAATTTATTTATTTTTGCAAACCACAAGATGGAGTTGTTTCTGATGCTTCAAGGTTTCAGGGCATTTCCCAATACAGTCATTTCCTCTTCAAGGTTGTAAGGTATGTTTTATGTTCGTAATATACATGACATTTAAAAAAAACCTGTAAAACTTGTCCTCAGATTTGGACGAGGTTCAAGCGGTTAAGGAGATGAACGAGCTCCATCATCTGAGGGGCACTGTTCACACCATGCATGCAGAACGTGCACAACTCCTAGAGCTGGTATAAAATCACAGAGTTAAAGATAAGAAATTTTTTATTATATTCACCAAAACAAAATGTATTTTTTGAATCATCAGATTGATAGAAACTTCAAGGAGTTGGACAGTGAGGATGAGGACTTGATCCATGCTTTGACCCAGAAACTGACACCGGTAGTGCAAACATCTCGTTCTCTTAGCCGTATTACATCTGGATCATCATGTTTAAAAAGTCCTTCCCGCCCCACACACAAGACCCATCACACTCGCCCTACACCCAAAGGCAAGAACAAGAAAGAAAAGGACGTTCATAAAAGGTACCCTTTCTAATAGACATTTTCAGGGGTTACCATTATTAGCAACAATTTTTTGGTCAACCAGACATCCTGTTTCCCACCAACTTGAGTCATTCTGATTTTCCAGGTACCCAGAGAAGCTAGAAGAAGGGCTCAGCAGCTTGCAGGAGCCCAATCTGAAGTTCCAGGCAGAGCTCGAGCAGGAGACTATGCTGAGAAAGAAGATTAAGGAGGCAGAACAGCAGATTTTGGAGCTCCAGGACACCACCACCAGCATGCAGCATCTTCAGCAAAAGGTGTGGGTTGAATCAGAAACAGTAAACATCTCAAGCACATCATGTAACACGGGTGAAAGGAACCAAAATGATTTAAAAAAAAAAAATGGATTTGAGAGATCAGCAAACCTGAGACGTTTTCTTCTTTACAGAGTTCCCAGGAACAAGAGAACCTGAAGGTATCTAACATGGATTGTGGAGATCATATAAATTCCACATGGATTGTAGAGGGCCTGCAGGCTGTTTTAATTACCCAAGTGTGTGGTTTTTGTTTTTTTTCCCCCCTCCTCCAGCCAAAACAGGACATAAAGAAGCTGGAGGACTTTTGTGAGGAGCTCCAGCAGGTCCAAAATAACCTTCACTCTCAAGCTAGGTACAAAACCACGTGTGCGCACACACCCCTCAGGCATGACTGTCGTTTGTTAAACAGCTCTAACATGACCTGACAGGATTTCCTTGAAGTATTTATTTAAATTAGTTACTGCTAAAGAGATGGCTAGTTTGAGGTAACCTGACTGGATTTCTGAGAGGATTCCTAAATGTTTGTCATTTTTCTGCCAAGTTTAGCCAGCTAGCTAACATAATCTGACGGGATTTAAGTCCTAGTTGGTTTGTAATTGTGACAGCTAATAATAGCCACCCAACTAACATGGCGTTAAAATCCTCTCATGTTTAGTCAAACTCTAAACTTTCCTAATTAATAAAGCTAGCCAGATACGGAACATGAACCCTGACTGGAGTTTTTTTTTAATATCTTTACAGGATTTCTGAGACAACTTTTAAAAATGCTTACAATTTTGACTGCTAATGCTAATCTGACAGGATTTTAAAGAAAAAACAATGTAAAATGAGATCATGTTGTATTCTTAACTGCTAGGTAGCTGATGTGTGTTTTTATTTTTTAGAAAATACGAGATGATGAAGGTGCACCACAGAGAAAAACTTGGAAAAGCTAAACGGGTGTATCTCCAAGAGCTGACCTGGCGTGATCAGAAGATCACAGAGCAGGAAGGCAAGCTGGACATCCTCACAAAGCGACTTCAGAAGGTAAATCAGTGGTGGTTGATGATTAAAGATGATGGCGAGACTAGAAAAGAGGCGGGTTACATAAGCTTCATTATAAATGAGAGCTAATGTTGCTCACCAGGAGAGTGACCTGGTGAAAATGGTGATGGCTGAGAATGAAGCTCTGCTTCTGACCAAGAAAACGCTGCTTGAGCAGCTGAACGAAGCAGAAGAGAACAGCAAAAACACAGACGACCAAGTTTTTGCTCTGCGGCTAAGGTACAGAATACCCATCAGATCATTGTGTACTTTACAAACAAACATAACTTGGATAAAATTGCAGAGGCAGCTATGTAAAAAAATGTCTTTTCAGGGTTGATCTCCTGGAGAAGGAAAACGTACAGCAGTGGGAGATGAACACGCTGAAGTCCATGCAGATTTTCAAGCTCGAAAGACTGCTGTGGGACATGGAATCTCTCAGAAGCATTCAGGTAGATATTGGAATGTGTTCTGGTCTGCTCCCCCAATCAGATTGTTCCTTGCATGTTATGCTAACTTTATTATCCACAATGGTTATCAAACATACTAGTGTAGTCGGTGTTCAGGACACTCAAGTTCTTCCACTCCAAATGTCTTCATGGAGCTCGCTTTATGTACAGCTGCATTGTAACATAATTGTGTGTCCACATACTTTTGGCCATACAGTGTTGACATGTTTCATATTGAGAGTTGGAGTGAAGATTTCTCCAACATTTTAGTTGTTCTTTCATACAGTACCTGAGGAAAATTCACAGGAATCACCTCAACTGCCCCAAGGACTCAAGCTTCAGGTAAAACGAGTTGGATCCAATTTAGGCTCTTCATTTCTCTCGACAAGCTAGCATGACCCTGAGTTTTTATTTCTCACTTGATAAGAAATGTTACAAGCCATCTTTTGTTTACAGTGAAAGGGAGCTTGAAATGTCCGTCACGCAGAGATGGGCTATATGAACATCTTTACACACGACCTGGGGTGATGTAAAGGAGGCAAGAACGGTAAAAAGCACTATTTAACAAAATGAGAGACAAACCCACCAAGCAGAATTTTCAGATTTATTTTTTCTTATAAGTTCATTTCTAAGTCTCGACTTTGCATATTATAGCAGCCAAGACAAACTTTTCAGAGTACCACAATGCAAGACAATAAAAAAAAAATTGTAATAGCTAGATTTTTTTTTTAATATAAAGGGGTTAAACACAAGTACTTTAGATTATTTACAGAATCATGCTAGGAATTTTTTTTTTTTTTATGTATACAGTACTGAGTACAATGAACACCAATATGGTAGACATGGATAAGATAAAACAATTAGTGATAAAATATTTAAGGCTTGACTGTATAGAAAATAATGGTAATTAATACTTAAATGTGATAAACGTATATACACACACATGTGGGAGATGTGACAGGAGCTGTAGGGTACTGTGCAAAAGTTTTAGCCCACCTGAGCAAATTGTGTTTATTTATCTGGGGAAGATTTTAAACGACTGAATGCCTTTTCAGATCACACCAAGATATTATTTATTAGTTTGGGCCTCCATTTGTAGTATAAGAGGAAAACAAAACACACTGGAACATGCAGCTACATTTTTTTTTAAATAATAATAAATCGACTCTACTGGCCCTGCTGTTCTCTAGTGTTTTTCGCATCCAGATAAAGAGCTGAGACTTTTGCACAGTACTATAGAATAGAAAGGTAGAGCCTGAACTTTCTGCAGTGGGATCGACTGATTATGTACACCAGCATTCCCCCCCCCAAATTACTGTGTGTTTTTGGCACGTCATTTTAACCCTATGATCTTTCAAAAGGTTTGTAGCTTAATAATAAATGCCAAAAAAGTAGTATAAAAGGAATGACTATTTTCATCTAAACCAGAAGATAGAAAACGATCTTGGACTTGGTCCGTGCTCTAAAAGGTCTCAGCGTATGAGTTTATAACCACTGCATAACATCTAATGTCCAAAAAAAATTAGCTGCCAAGAACTATAGCCTTTTTACTGTCCAATAATTAGACTGAATGGTTTTTTTTTTTTTTAGCCACAAGGCCTCAAAGTGCTGCAAAAACTGTCTTTGGATGTCTCTACCATGTCCTCACCCCACTCTCTCTAAAACTCCATGCTGAGGTAGAGAGAGACAACAAGTGATAGTGCGAATAAAAACAACGACATCAGGACGAGGTGAGCAGAGAAGGAACTGACCAGGTTCAGATGAGTGAGATACGGATGGGGATGCTGGGAGACTCGTTCCGGGGGGGCGAGTGCTGAGTCACCAGGTGCTCCACGACGGTGTGTTTAGACATGTGCTTCATCAGATAGGTCTCCTGGAACAGGGGGAAAATCATTGGGATGGTTGTTGGTACCAGATGGACTGGTCTGAGCTTAGTAAATCAAAATCAGCACTCTGTACAACTGTGGGGAGTTGAAAAGCGTTATTATATCCTTCCTGCCAATTCAATCCAATTTTCCTCTGACAAATTAACCACCACATCAGAAATTCTCTTCACTCAAGTATTTGATGGTAAGAAATTTTTTTTTTTTAATTTGCTAAAAATGATTGATTATAGTTAAGGTACATACGGAGGTGTAGGCTCGGCCACACATGCTGCAGCAGTACGCCTTGGCGTTTTTGATGGCATGAGCAGCTAAGTGGATCTGCAGAGAGGCGGAGTCAGAGTAGGCGCGATAGCAGTTGGAGCACTTGTAAGGCTTGTCTTTATTGTGTGACCTCTGGTGAGACTGCAAGACAAATGAGAAACATTAAAATTTTACACCATTTGTATGCGTTATTCACCTATTGTACAGATGCTGTTTAAATAAAGTGTATTACTGTTTTTCAAATTCATTAAGACATTTATTTCTGAACAGTGTAACATTACACTCAGCGTCATGAAAGGAGGAATAATTTCCCTCCCCTCTTTTCTACAAACCTTAAAAAGTGTGTTTTTTAGGGACATCACTATACCAGATGAACAGGTTGAGATTATGCCTCACCTGCAGATTGGAAAGTTGCGTGAAGGCTTTATCGCAGCCCGGCTGGATACATTTATACGGCCGGTCACCCGTGTGGATTCTGCAGATGTATTCAGAGAAATGACGTAAACAAGGTGGTGATTTTTGAATTTCCAGGAAAAAGGGCAGGTTTATTCTTGAAATGTCTTTATTAAAAGGTCCATAAAGGAGTTTTACTAAGAATCTTTTATGAAAAGAATCAGTAGCTGTGTCAGAAAATACAAAAAGGAAAAATATTTTTTACAATAGAACGTAATGCTTTAAAATGAATATTTTGTTATCAAACACAAACTATCGATAAATCAGTGTCCAGATCTCGAAAAAAAAGGCAGCCTTGCCCCAGGGCTAATCTTGTATGACTCCATGCTTGTTTACTCAATGCAACTGGACATTCAGTTCACGAATTTCTGAGAAATCACACTAAAGTGACAGTGGGTAATGTTTGTGCAAACAAAACGGGTAGATTTCATGTCACCTGCTAATAATAAATCTGATTCATCACCATCAGAACAACTACATGGGAATTACTGAAACAAAAAGAAACCCGTTTATTTAATAGATGACGTGATCTGACATTTAGACAGTTCGTCTCATCCCCTATTATCACCCACTTCATATTTTCTCTGGCTGGTGGTGCGCTATCGGCAGTGACTGGGACTGTCATGAGCTGGCATCTGTTTCTCATCTTGGGGTCTCAAAAAGATAACCATTTACTCCGGAATATCCTTGATAATCATCTGCCCCTTCATCCGGCATACACGAATCAGAATTCTCTCCAAACCATGATTCCATATCGAGACTGATCCAACCACCGCTGTGCACGTGAACGAAATTGATACCTGAATTGTTACACGTGTGACGTCACGCACCCCTTCGGGATTCTCCATCAATTTATGGCCTTTTGGATTGGCTATGATTCGAAGACACATGGTCAATCAACATAATGATTGTTTTGTACAAGGAAAAATGTGTGGTTTAGGGACATTACATTCACTTTAAGAAGATACTGTGACACCCATGAGATCAATATCTGGGTTGAAAAAAAATGTTTTATGAAATTAATATAAATCTAAGAGGTTTTTTTTTTTTTTAAATTAAACACTAAACTTGACAGCTCTCTTTTTTTATACATTAGTTATACTTAGGGCGGCACGGTAGTGTAGTGGTTAGCACTGTCGCCTCACAGCAAGAAGATTCTGGGTTCGAGCCCAGTGGCCGGCGAGGGCCTGTCTGCATGGGTTTCCCCCACAGTCCAAAGATATGCGGTTAGGTTAACATAGGACAGCCTTGGGCTGAGGTGTCCAAGAGTGGCGGCGCGTACGTATGCAGCGGCTTTTCTCTCCTGTGATGAACTAAATTTCGTTGTACATTTGTGCAGTGACAATAAAGGCATTCTATTCTATATTTAGTAAGTTTTTAGGCGCTTTTGAAAACTGTAGTTGAATTTGCGCGGTATTAGTTATTAAAAAACCACACCTGACATTATTTTATAGGTGTAATAACTTTATAATGGAGGCTTGTGATTTCCACCACTGTATCCAGGGGAAGCCATGGCCTAATGTTTAGAGAAGCAGCTTTAGGACCAAAAGGTTGCCGGTTTGATTCCCTGGACAACAAGAGTGGCTGAAGTGCCCTTGAGCAAGGCACCTAACCCCCAACTGCTGCTCTGGGTATGTTGTACTGTAATACATCAAAATTAGAAAACTAAAGACCCCCTGGCTGAACTTCACAAACCCCACACTGGGAACTACATCCCTTAGGAACCCGGCACAATGCTGCCTAAACGGTTCTCAATGTGGGGTCCAGGGACCTCCAGGGATTGGTGAAGCACAAACAAGGGGTCCGGGGCCCCTTTTTTTTCCTGGCTACATGAAAGTTTGACAACCACAAGCCTAAAAGGTCACAAAGTCCTAAAATTGAGGATAACAGAAGAAATCCTCTGTTTCAATTTCACATCAGAAATAAAATGCATTTATTTGCTCACAAGCTTCTTTGTCTTCCTGATGGTTCACGAAAACATTTTTTAATAAACTATCCAGTAGGATACGCAGGATAAATGCAGGCTGGATGCTGCCTCAGATTACAGTTTAAGTTATAAAAAAAAAAACCCTTTAGTGTTCTCGCTTTAAAATAAAATAAGACGGAGAAAGAGAGGCTTTAGAGTATTTTGCTAGTGTTTGACAGGGGAGAAAGATCATCACAATTTGCGTTGTAATGTACGCAGTTTGAATCAAGTCCATCAGGCAGATAAGAGCGGAGGTTTTGGGCAGCAAAAGTAAAACAAAATAACTGAACTGCCACGAAAATAAATGAAATGATGCATGCAGCTTGAGCTCACCTGGTGTGTTGCTGTAGGTGTGAGAGCTGGCGGAAGGATTTCTCGCAGTAAGAGCAGTGATAAGGCTTCACCCCCAGGTGGATGCGTAAATGCTGCGCCAGGTACGAGGCATTGGCGAACGACTTGGTGCAGTGAGGACATTTGTGAGGCTTGGCCTCCGTGTGTGACTTGGAGTGAATCTGCATATCTGACTTGGAAAAGAAAGTCAGTGGACACACTTTACACCTGGAGGGAAAGCAAAAAAAACAAACAAAAAACACACACACAGTTGCAAGTTAAAACTCATGCAAAGCACCGGCACCTGGTGTTCATTTTCTGTCACATAACACTTGGTATTTTCAAGTGTAGTGCTGAGTGACGAATATGACCAGCAAAATACTATTTTAACATTTGCAAACTGATTTAAAAAAAAAAACAAAAACCCACACCCCCCAACCCTGAGAACAGAGCTGGGATGCCAAAGCTTAACATGTATACAGTATCCTTTATTTTATTATTATTTTTTACCTGTATGATTTGCCCTCTTTAGCCGTGATGGTTACAGATGACTGGTCAGCTCCTGACGCCAGGATGGGGTAGGGTACAACCAGCAAAGGACCGGAAGCATTTTCCGCTTTGATCTTCTTGCGGCCTCGTCCTCCGCTTTTTGGGGGTGGTCCTAGCAGTCCCACCAACCCACTGCTGCTTTTAATAGGCTCCGCCCTGACTGCGCTGGCCAACCCTGAGAGGAGGTTTGTGGAAGGCGCTGATCCCTGGCGTATGTGGCTGCTGGAGGATGTGGGCGTGGCCACGGACTCTGTCGTGTTCTGACTGCCGGTACGAGACGATAGCGCTATACCTGATCATCAGAAAGAGCCATGCAATACCTTTAATTCTGTCAACACTTAATAACAAGCAATAACTGGTTAAAGGTGCAATCAGTGACTTTGACCCTGTAAAGCCACGCCCAAAAAACACATTCACACTCACCATAGGCTAGGATGCCTTCCTGGTGCAAGATGTGGCGCTTTTAGTCTTTTGAAATGACGAGCAATTAAAAATGCCCTCATTCTGATGGGTAAAATGTTTGGGGGATTTTTTTTTTAAACAATAAATAAATTAGTGTTCATGATTAATAAAACTAACAATTTGGTCGACTATATCATACAGCTTTCAATCTTCTATTTAGCTGATTTTAATGGAAAAAATAATTTATCTGTGTCACAATTTTAATTCTACACAGGAGGCAGGGTGTAAATATTTATTAAGAGCAAAATGCAGCAATATTTTACACAAAATAGAAGGAACAGTAGTGAGACATGAAAATGCAAGAAACAGAAAATGTTTTGAGAAGACAGTGGATTTTTTTAACGTCATTTTCCTTCTCAATAAAGGCATATAAGGTGGAAAAACCTGCTGCGTTTTGTATTTTCTGTTACTAGCCTTGCATTTGTCAGTGATTAATCAATAACGGTTTGTAAATATTCACAATGATCACTCAATGAAAGTATCTCAAACCTAATTCTGTCTAAAGATCACTTCAGTAACCAACTCAATCCGACCAGTAATAATACAGAACTGAGACACACCCTACTGAATCAGTAAACTCCGTTACCTGACAGGTGGTTCGCTCTTGACGGCTGGTCTATAATCTGTCGCAAATGCCAGTCTTCCCACAGTCCTCTTGCTTTTAAGGCCGACTTGTCGTCCAGGTTCAAGTTCACGTCGCCGAGAATGCGTCCTGGGAGAAACATGAAGGAAAAACAGGTCTGTTTGTTATAGCGTGTGGCGGTGTTGAATTTCTTAATTCTGCCGCTGAACCTGTGACCGAAGAAACTATCTAATGATTAAATGTATATTTGGTGTTAATAGTCACTGGTGTTTTTGGAAGAGATCTCACGGTTAGTCACTGTGTATGATCAGATGGTTCGGTTGAATACTGACAGAGATTTCATAGAAAAGTCACTCTCAAAAGCCCAATGACGGAAAAAGGACACTGCGGTTGCTTTTTTGTTTTTGTTATATATATTTGTAATAAACTGTTCATTAAAAGTTTACCACTGGCTTGTGTTCGTTTTTAAATCGTTAATTAATACCGTGAAATCGTGATTTATTTTTAAATTCAGTAATCATCCTATGAAAATACCAAAATGTATTTCAAGCATCTCTAATCATTGGTGCACTTTGTGTAACAACAACATGTGAAGAAGAACACTGAAATCTCCATCAGCATCAAACACGTGCACGGATTTGATTAATTCATAAATCCGACGACTTCCGGATACACCGGAAGGACTTCGCCCCCTAGTGGCGGCCGTGTTGTATTGCGTTTACATATTGCTTGCAAAGAAAAGTACTGCCTACATAATGTGTAATTTAAAATATATATATTTTTTAAGTTGAAAATTTATTTCCTGTACATATCTGCGGCACATCTGTTACTTATACATGCAATTATCAAGCTAGCTAATTATGAAGCACTCCAGCTGTATTCCTGATTAGCTCACATCCGCTAGCTAGCAATTTCATTAAAAAGCATTCTAAATAAAATCACTCCTTATTATAACTTATGCATGTTACGAAAATGCGAGTGTCTTTGTAGCAAATATGTGATTTAAAATACGAAAAAGGTTAATAACTCACACTTTATGGCTTTTTTTTAACAAAACGTGTTACTTCCGGTGGCACCCTGAGACAGTCGATTCTCACAGCATTCAAAACGAACGACTTCCGGTTTGTCGTCGTTCGCCGGAAGTAGTGAAAAAGTTTTTTCCTACATTTAATTGATGGTCAAAACGTTCATACAGAGTTGTTTTACCAACATTTTTGAAGTAAATTAATCTTTATTACACTTATTAATAAAAA
>JAOEHJ010000019.1:2423582-2435468 GCA_025447855.1 Potamarius usumacintae | reverse complement strand
TCTAATTTTTCATATTTTAAATTTAAAAAAAAAAAAAAAAAAAGTCTCCCGCTGAATGTTTGCATACATTAAAAAAAACCACATTATTATTTCGGTCAGGAGTCTCAAATTGTCAGAATGAAAGGCTAAAGATGAAAACATCATCTCCACTAAAACCACAGCTACGAGCATAATTTACTGATATAAAAAGCCAGTGCTGGTCTTCAGCTAAACTTGGGACCAAAACGCCTCCTTTTTCAGAACCGAATTTTATTACCGTCTCGTGTGCTCTTAGCTATGAGGATGTTTTTCCACTCTGTGGTCCAAGCTAGAGAAGATCAACTCCATGAAGTTATGCACTCCGTTATTTATTCATCCTTTTTGACATCAACAGAACTCAAGAATGTATTCGAGGAGTTGTTGAGGGAAGAGGGGGGAATAAATAAATAAATGAATGAATGAACGAATGAATAACCAACCCCCTCTTGTAGGCTGGATGGGTTATTTGATGATCCCTGAACGCTTGGTGTGAGGTTTAATATAAACAGCCTCGATGCAAATTCCAACATGACTGATATGAAAAGAATGCCGTCTTGGCAGAAGAGCCTGAAGAACGTGGTGTTGGGAGACGGGGTGAGTACGGCCTGCTGCTCCTGCACAATGCAGGACTTCAGGCATCACGCAGGCTTCGAGAAGATGAAGGCAAAGTTCTTTTCACTCCTCCGACTTGTGCAATTTGTCCAACAAGCTGCACCAGATTAATACAGCAAGCGTGACGAATCAGTCGAGACCGTGCCATGCATGTCTGAAGGCATTCGAACATCAGTTCTCGTCCCACGCACGTGTACACCGACACCAATCTGAAGCACATTTCCAAGCTGGAAATCTGAACCGATGATTCACTGCTGCAGTCACCGAGGAAGGACAGCGTTAACGGTTCGGTGGCTTCCTAACTGATGGGCGAGGAGATTAGAGGAGAGGCAGCAGGAGAAAATTGATCCTGAACATTTTTTTTTTTTTTTTTAAAAGCAAGAGTACATTCAGACAGTGTGAAATGGCAAATGTGTCAATCTAAAGGCTTCCTCTCTCTCTCTCTCTCTCTCGAGTGACTGAAGAGCTACGAATATTTACTAGCAAGTTTTGTTTTTTTAAATGACTTAACACACACACGACCATCCAATTTGAAAAGTTCATCAACAGCATTAATTTTTTGCTGAGATCAATGCATCAAAATGCAGCCAAATACTTTATCAACATGGAGCAAGTTATTTATTTTTAAAGAATAATCCTCATTGGTTTAATCCTAACTATGCTTAGTTTTTCTGTTGCTATAGCAAGCATGCAAAAGCTCCAAGGAATTCTCAAAAGGTGGAGTTGTTGTAAGTTAACCCTGCGCTCATATCGCCTCACTTCACTTAAAAAGCTCTATTACTGGTAGCTTACGGGTGCGTCATATCTTCAGTTTCCTGCCAGTTGCCATGGTTTCACTGGTAGCACCAGGCTAGTGCAATAACCACACAAGACACCTTTGGAACACATTATAAATAAATAAACAAACTGACACATCTGGTCATCAGTCATGTCTCATGTTTTGTAGGCTTGTGGTCCTGTTCGGCGCAAATCAAATGAAAACAACCGAAGTTTGAAGCAGCAAAGCGAGTCTCACCACCTGGCTCAGGAGCTATGATTGGGAGCAAATCTGCAAAACCAAGAACGTTTCATCGTGAAAAATTTGCATCAATCATCGCTCACAGGGCGACTTTGCAGTGCTACAGTCACCGGAAATCACTGTACCGACGACACATCAATCGCTGGAAACCATCACGCAGCTACAGACGACAGGCTACAAGCCGTTGTGTTGCGTTGTACATTAGATTACATTAATGCCATTTAATGTCCAGAGCAGTTGGGGGGGGGGGCAATTCAGGGTTCGGTGCCTTGCTCAAGGGCACGTCAGACATTCCTGCTGGTACAGGGAATCAAACTGGCTACCTTCTGGTCCTCAAGCTGCTTCTCTAACCTTTAGGTCATGGCTTCCCCAATGGTACTGCATCATAGTCAAATGGTTTAAGCTCCATGGTCTACGCCCAGTTTTGGACTCCAATGCAATTTAATATATAAGGAAAACTAAAACACGAGTTCAAGAGGTTTGAGTACCTTTTTAAAAAAAAGGGGGGGGGGGCAGCTAAAAATTTCTGAGTCGACTGCAGAGGTGGGAAGGCGTGAGCTCTGCAGCATTCTAATGGTGGAGGGAACAGGAGGGGTTGAGCTCACCTCTGAGCAGGAAAAGAGCTCCACTGAGCTGGAAAACCCAGAGAGAGAGCATGAGGAAGGAACATAAACCCAGAGCCCAGGAGACGGCTTTGCACCTCTGCACTTGAGCCGTACGTTATCTCCCCACCCAGCACCGTGTTCGCCCAGCTCGACTGAAGACACGCTCACCCAGACAGAGATTCAGATTAAAACACGAGTGCAAACGAGTGACTGACAGGTGCACAACTGTGAGCAGGTTGAAACAAACTAAAAATATCTTGTGCTTAGGGATTACGTGGAAACAGAGTATAAAAAGCTCCTTATGAAAAAAAAAAAAAGTCGTCTCAAATCCAGTATAACTCGATGCACACGGCGTGTTTATTCTGCTGGATGGAAAGGTAAATGGTAAACGCAAACTAAACAGGAACGAAGCACAATTACACGTCGTATACACAGCTTACGGCATGTTTATGGAGCCGCGTCACAAGACATTTCACTTCCAACAGACAAACAAACGAATCCATAAAGCGAGTCTTCACTACACTACAGTCACATGCTTCTGACTTCATTCACTCCCCTCAAAATACGCATTTATTCAATACTGGAAATTTTTTTTGAACCGAGTGTCGTCAAACACTAAGGGTGCTTTCACATGTGCAGTGTTGATCTGTTTGAATCAAACCCATTTCGGTCAAATTCTAGCAAAAGTTCCTTTGGTGCCACAAAAGGGTTTCGATCCTGACTCAACCCGAATACGAGATATGAATCAAACATGCTGCGTGCTTTGAGTTGCAGGCGAGACATTTTACTGTAACTGCAAAAATAAGCTACAAACTGATCCAAAGGACAAGTGGGAACCTCCCACATTACAGCGTTCACCTGAACTCTGCTGTCTGAGGTCAGAAATAAAAAACACTCACTGTACATGTTCTATGAAACCTGGAATTCAAGTTGTTTAGTGCTTAATTTATTGTTAAACTGGAGGTGATGATTTGTTGAATTAATTGCACGAAAAATTACATTCAAAAGCAGTCTGATCAAAAGATCTTGCAGAAATTTCTCCTCGAACCATCACCTGGCATTTTGCAATTTCGAATATAAACAAACTCAAACCTGAGAATGTGCTGTTCTCTTCTCACTCTTATAAGCACCATTACAGAATCACAAACCAGAGACGTCAAAGCTTTGACTTTGAAAGTAGGAATTACGAGCTGGCGACTCGTTCAAATGGCTCTTTCCTACCACATAGTTGGAAATCTCTCAGTTCCCACTTGCTCAAGAATGTAATCGACATGCCGAGGAAAATGTGATGCACTCTTGAGATTTGGACCAAAAGAAAGACAGGAAAAAAAAAAAAATGGACGGGATAGAAGAACGTTTTAAACTAGTAATTATACAGTATAATGATTGAACGTGGCCATGTTTTCTACTTGCTTATGCGATTTTTACGTCCACTTGGAAGAAGTTGCTTACTTTTTGTCCATCGTTGCATTTCTGACCAACAAATGAAGGCGTTTTACTCATTCAGTTATATGCAGTGAGAAAAATAAATCAAACCAAATAAACTAAAAGTGAATTTTCCCCTGATTCGGATGAATAGGCATGATGAGCAGGGTTGTGTGTTCTGTGGCCTGCTCAGCTGTCTGAGATGACGTGGCTTTTTTTTTTTTTTAAATCCAACACCGAGGCGTTAACCTTCTCCAACTCTGAAGGTCATGTTTATGGAGGTGAAAAAGCATTTTTCTGCAGTGTTCTACAGTGCAGCTTCAGCTCAATAACTTATCCTGGACAAATATCTGTGGACTGAAAGTGCAAATGAGCCTTCGGGTCGCTCCGGGAAGCACGAAAGTTACCTTCCACAGAGAAGCTGTACTCTGGTGGAGTCTGGGAATGACATGATGGATGTCTGATCCTCAGGAAGGTGCAGAGAGACAGATGCTAAACAGCTGTGCTGATTTACTAAACTGATCCAAAACCTTCACCTGAGTAATTAAATCTCATCTGGAGCAATCTATAAAAAGCTTGTGTTCCTGTACACAGAGGAATTACACAAGATTATAGAGAAACTGTCAGTGATCTGTGCTAATTCTCCTGCTTAATCATGGGCGAGCGGTCCTCAGGCACAGGGTCAGACTCCAGCTCCACCCACCTCCCCACTGGTTTTTGTTCCCACCATGTCTAAAGATTGGCAGATTGTCAGGACTCCTATTATACAGTATAGCCAGCATTTTTTCTTACCAGACACCATTTTGTTTCATTTTTAACAAAATGAATCCAACTCAAGCCATGGCCTAATGCTTCGAGAAGCAGCCTGGGGACCAAAAGGTCACCAGTTTGATTCCCTGGACCAGCAGGAATAGCTGAAGTGCCCTTGAGCAACGCAGCAAAACCCCAAACTGCTCCCCAGGCTGCTCTGGGTATGTTGTACGTTGTTCTGGATAAGAGCATCTGCTAAATGTCTGTAATGTAATGTAACTCTATAAATCTTTCAAGAAGTGAAGCACCTAAAACCTGCAACTCTCACAAATCTCAGCCCTGATGAACCGGAATGATGCAACGCCCAACCCACTGATGATCCTTCTGCTTGTCTGATTATTTATCTGAAGCAGGTCGAACCTACATTTGATCAGAAAGTTGTTTTTACTTGCTGGATAAGAATGTACGCCAGAACGGCTTGTTAAAATATGAAAAGCATTTTCAGGAAACACCTGAAATGTTTGGGACTGGCAGCCTCTAGTTAAGGGTGAGGGAAACCATCATCAATGGCAATCCAGGCGTATTAAAACACTGACCCATTTACACAGCACAAGCCGGCTGCTTCATAAAGAACTCATTTTAATGAAAGCAGATCATCAGATTACCTGCTCCAGTTACCAGCAATTTACCATTCAAAATGAATCATCATATAAATAAGACAGGTACCAAACTTTGTCTATTGTTCGCTTATGTACACAATATTTCCAGTCCTGAATCTAGCTAACAGACATGCCCACTTGTATCGCAAGTTCATCCTCCCTGACATTGAACGGGGCAAACGGGCATCCGGCCACTGATGGCACTAAGGCGGCTGTAAACGCTACTGGGCCCATTTGAGTTTGAAAACTAGTGGGTAGCATTTTAGTGTTGATGGGTGAAAATGGAGACATTTAGAAGCGATGACGCAGACACTGATGTTCACTTTCTGGTTGGGCGTTACCAGTCACAACATAAGAGCGTGACGAATCAGGGAAGGCCATCACATGACCCTTTCCAGGAAGAACAAACAAGATCAGCCGTTTATACAAGCACGTGCATGTTCAGGGATCTGCGTTTTCAGACATGTTAGTATGAACGGAGATTATTTCTGATACGAAGCCAAACCGCTCCTCTGGATGGAAATAGCTTTGATTTTAAAACTAAAATGCATATTAGTGTGGACGTAGCCTTAGGCTGGCCCCATACGAGAGGATAATCGAGTTGGATTTGGGTCCAATTTGCCCGTCTGATAATTCCAGTGGCGTTCCCGATTCGAGGCTGGTCGAAAGCAATTATCCACCCAAATAATCCTGTAGCATGAGGGGTTTACAGACAAAATCTTAAGGTCACTGACTGGATTGTTAGCTTCCCAGATTCATAATACATTTGGTATTTACGACTAGAAATTGTGTCGTGTGAAAGGAACAGCGATGTAATACTGAGCACAAAGCAAGCATCTCGTATAGTGGCATTTCCAAGGCAGTGAATGTATTAAAATAACTACATTTCTAATGATAACAGGTTTCACTCTCCCCTCCACCTGCGTACAGAATGTGAGCTTGCATGAACTCACCTCCAGCTCACGCTGCAAAATGTAAAAGGGCAGGTGTCCATACAGTGCTTTTCCCCTCTGAGCGTCAGCGTCTCAGTTGTTTCCAACTTTGGAGAGAACGCTCCACTTTAAACTCTGAACATTACAGACCGTGTTTCTGCGAGAAGGGCTTTAGAACTCCAACAGCAACAGAACATTTTGCCCAGAATTCAAGTTTGCAGTCAGAAATCTTTAATATATGGAGGACGATCATGGATATGAAGACTAAATACAGCAAGTAGCAGCCCTCAAATATTCTTTTGGATGGAAACAAAAATCAGAAGTAGCACATGTGAAAATGTAAAACAGGAAACGACCCCAGGACTCCATGTAAATTTAATCTTATCTGAATAAAACTTGAGGCACTGCTTTCAAAAAACCTAATTAAAAACTCAAGATTTCCCAACACCTGCTCACAGGAGGGAAATCCAGACTGAACAACCTGCAGGCTTTTATTGCATTTCATATCCAGCAGACAAAGGACCATCTGCTGAAAGCTCAAAAAACCCATAAACGATGGTGTATGACGCGGTGATGATTTTGTGACAGCACCAGAACGGTTCTCGGCACTTCCCTGTGGCATAAACCGACGTGAACGTTTCCATCCTTCCGTATGGACTTTTACAAAGCAGAGTATCAGGCTCTTTCACTATGCAAGGCTGCTGTTGGAAAAGTCTTCCTCGCCGCTTTATTAAACAGCAGGTCGTGTACGAATACATCCTCAGCAGCCATGTCGCCTTGTATTAAGGGTTTGGCCAAGCATGTAACAGAACATGACGCTCTGCCTGTCCCTGTTTTTTTCCTGCTGTGCCGCTTGACTCCCCGCTGGATGCCTGCAGCATGCTCGGGGCAGCGAGACACAAGAGAAACGAAAAGCTCTGATCGCTGCTTCGTTTACACACGAGAAACACCACAAAGGGAAAAGTAAGGAGAAGCAAGGTCAGCTGAGATGGTGCTTTCTCGCAACGTGAATATGCAAAAAAAAAAAAAAAAAGGACTTTGAAGGAATTACACTACTCGCTTCCTCTCTATCTAAAGAGAGTGATGGACCTGTCGTCCTTTAGTCTGTCCAGCTCCTTCACCATTCTCAAACAAAAGCTTCTAAAGCTTTACATTTTCACACCGACATCTCCTTCTGTGCCATCACACCCATCATCCTGGAGCTCGCCAACTAGCTGATATATAGATGGACTGCATTCTGGGACTTTGAGTCCAGTGTTTGCACCAACATAGTCACTAATTTGGTGCTGGATCTCATTAATGTGACATGGCTTGGAAATGGTGAGAAAAGTGTTTCTCTTTGAAGACAGGTGATTTTTTTTTCCCCCCTTCCTATTAGACGCACTACCATTAACGACACTAATGTCTCACGGGAAAATACAGCACCAAACAACAATCACTAAAAAACATATTTCCAGGGAGGCGATGAGGGTTAATGTATAAATTCATTCACCATTCATCATGGCACACCTTCAAGTTTGTTCATTGCAGGATGCCTAGTCATTTTTCCACTGTCATTAGTGATCGCTTTATTTGTGACGAGTGACGATTAGTTCTCTCTCTGATGGAAGATTTGCAGCTTTAGAGGTACGCATCCAGACTCTAGAGAGGGTTAGTGAGAATGAGAGCAGTGCAGATTCTGTAGGGGAAGCCTAGATGCCCTAGGTGGAGTTAGCAATACCCTAACTTCAGCATTAGAGCCCTCACAGCGGTGCAAATAGGTGATGGCTTGGCTGCATAATCGCAGAGTCAAAGCTACCTACCGCTGAGGCTCACCCATGGGAGCACCACTCCTCTCCACTTCATGTGTTCAGTCTCCTCAGTGAAGCACCCGCTGAGAAACCTGAAAGAGCTCTGGTTATAGGAGAGCATCATACGGCACGTGAAATTAGCTAGGGGAACCAGCAGCAGGGACCAAGGGCGCCAGACATCACAGATAATCTTAGGGTCCTCGGCAAGCACAGGTTCTCAAAAATAGTTATCCACGTAAGAGCTAAAGATATACACCGTCATCAGTATTGGTTACAAAGAGTAACTTTGTAGAGGTGTTTAAATTAGCGAAGGCGATATCCGATGCTGTAGTATGCTCTGGCCCCATCTCAACACAGTGTGGAGATGTAGCTTACAGCAGATTATGGTCACTGAACTACTGGTTGTCCAGGTGGTGCTCTGAAAACAGTGTGGGCTTTATAAAGAATTGGACTAATTTTGAGGGCACTGCTGGCCTGTTCGAGCGGGACGGTATCCATCCCACTCAGGAAGGTGCTGCTCTATGCTGCAAGAAATGAGGTCATAATCTCAGAACAGGTCTAGAGCAGATGAACAGGCTAAACTGACTGTCTGCTAGCTGCAGAGTCGTCACTCAGGGTCCACTACATCGAGACTGTGTCTGTTCCCAGAGCTAAACAATGAAGTAGAAATACTCAGAGTTTGTTCTAGTAATCTAATTAATATAAAATTAGATCATACTGACTCTACAGCCACTGCCAGCACCTTTGATGTAAAGGTGGGACTATTAAATATTAGATCTCTCACATCTAAAGCGCTAATTGTTAATGAACTTATTATTGATCAGGAGTTCAAATGTACCGTGTTTAACAGAAACATGGATTAAGCCAAATTAATATAGCATTAAACGAAGCTAGTCCTCCTGGATACAGTTATATAATTAAATGCATAAATGTGAAAAGGTATAACAAAATCTAACGTTGAACACTTGGGCCTGCTTTAACCTTACTGAACGCCTCAATATGGAAAAATTAATTTCCAGATTTTTTTTTTTTTAAATTTAATATGATAAGTCTCTTCTTGTGACATGAAAATTTAATATCAGTACGAAACACACCGATGGCGACACAGATACTGGAACATTCATTCATTTTCCAATGTGTTGGAACGAAGGAAAAAAAAAAAAAAAAAAAAACCACATCGTTATTCTTTCCATGATTCAGAATTTATCGGGTCTCAGATCTCATTTCAGGTTTCACACTCAACGTTTCTCAACATTTTTATAAAGTCGTATTTCATCCTCTGTATGGTGGCCAATAGATTATCCAGTGTTCATTAAAGGGGCCTAAAGCAGGAAATAAAACTCCTAGCTGAGTCTTTAAACTGACGGAAACTCCTTGAAGAAATGAGAGTATTAGTTTACGTCGAGAGTCCGGTTGTCAGTGAAGTGAACAGAGCATATGAGAGAGAGAGAGGTGTAAAAGTCAATGTAATTGTAGATGTTTAAGTGCGTTAGAGAAATGCCTGGGGTTCCTGAGGGGAAGAAGGGATGAGAGAACGGAAAGGAGAAGCAGCTGCAGAATGCAGTTTATGGGAAAAAAAGAATGAAATTCAAAATCAGATTACGTGTGCAGAGCGCTGATGCCAAGTGCACATCATACGACTTAAAAAACTCAATCGCTGACTGCTTCACACGACATGACTCGACTCGCTCGGCATCAGGTGTTCGGTGTTGTCATGCTCTCTCCTACACGGACGCTCACAGACAAGGCGTTCACACGACACGAGCTCACCTGCAGCAGCTCACCTCTGTCTTTCAAGTGTACAAAGTCACATGATGAACACACCATACAACCTCTGGTCCAGCTGACACAGATACAGTCACACTCCATATTCCTCATGCTTTGTGTTTTATCACTCGTATTGGAGGAAGCTGCTGCAATTCCTCCTTGAAGACCCTGAAAATCCTTGTAGATCCTTGAAGATCTTGACAAGAAGATCTATGTAGATTCTTGAAAATCTTTGAGGACCTCAACAAAGAACTTCACGGATCCTTGAAAGATTTTCACCAGGAATATTTCAGGAGTTTGTTTTGTATTTATACACATCTTGTTTGCTAGTTCCTGCGAGAGGCCAACTTCACACTTAGGCCGTCACTCATGAGAACATGTCTCCAAAAGCAAACAGCTCTAGTTATGGAAAGCATTACTGCATCCAGATGTTCACTTCAGAGAGGTTCCACTGTATTTCGTAAGATCCATGTACCACAAACTTGATTTCCGCTGCTTTCTTGATCTTGAGATGCGTGCAAAGGTCTTGTGAAGATCTTGATATTTTCACAGAGCACAATCTGAGGTAACACCAGATGACCGAGCGTTTTTCTGTTTTGTTTTTTTGAGTACGTATAAACGAGTACAGTATTAGATGGATACCTGATACGACGTATCCCAAGTCCAAAACTGATCAGAGCCTTGATGTCCTGTGGGCGGAGCATCGGAGACTGAAACTAGGCTTAATCTAATTTAAATACCAGAGATTTTTTTTCCTCACCACTGACACCAAATCCATGAAACCTTTCTGCCCTAAAACTAAACCATTACACGATTAAATCCAACATTCATTTAAAAAAAAAAAAAAAATTCCTCATAACCCAGTTGTAGCTTAACTGAAACTTGGGTCTGCTTTCAAAAACAATTAATTACTGATAAACACCAAGCATCGTTTAGGACGACATATGAGCAAATTTCTTCGTAAAAACTGTTCACAGGAGCATTTCCTTTTAAGAAACTCGCTTGATTCATCACCTTCAGTTCCGCGATTTTATATACGGATTGTTCAGTCACATTTATTTAAAATTCTCGAAGCGCTCTTTCACTATTTAGCTGTCATTTCATCATCTCTCTCTGTGAGCATTGCCTTTTATGGTGTTTTGTAGGCGTGGCAGCTATGACATAAATGCGTTTAGTAATCCACAAGTGATTGGTGTTTATCAACATACACACGCAAGTACGAAACCTGTATTTCTAACAGGAATTGTTTTTCATTCAGTTGAAAGAGTTACGTTAAAAAAAATAAATAAAAATAGGGCCAACACAGGCTAAAATGCTCAATAACGCATCATTCCTGAACACAATCAGTTACAGCCTCAAAGAAACCATGAAATAACATAACATTCAGTAGCCATGAACCAGAACATTATGTGTTTGCAAATTTAACAGCAGGAAAGAGAGATGTCACATTTGGAAAAGGAACAGCCAGGAAACTTTTTTTTTTTTTAAATGCAAAAGCTCTCAACACTGAAACACATCACGTACCTGCGTGGGAATAAAACGACAGTAAAAAGTGATGCTGCTGCAGTTAAGCTCTGCGTAGAACACCTGCCACGACCCTTCTAACTGCTCATGACTTATGAAGCGATGCTCAGAACTGAACACATCTCATTTGGTAGAAGAGGCTTTGCTGTGGATAAACAGTCTCATTAGTAGCCCAGAGCAGCTGCTCAGGAACTCACTCCCAATTTGCTCTTTGTAGTTTGAAGTACACGCTTGGCGATATGGTGTTCCCGCTTCCTTAGGGATCGTCTCAATTCTGATGAAGGGCCTCGGTGTGGAACTTGGGGCCTTCTGAAGAGCAGGGAAGGAGTTTCAAATCCCAAGCAAAGGAAACACGAGCTCTGTAACTGTCCCTGTGGAGAACATCCCTGGAGAGACCTTCGCAAACTGACAACCGCAACATGTTGCACCAATTACCACTACACTGAGGTTACACAAGTTCAGTCATCAGGTGACCTCATTTTGTGTCAAAATCATACACTTGAAAATGCTAATGGGAGAATCGGGCAAGCTGGGAGGCTCACTTGCCTTGAGGCTCAAAGAAAAGTCTTTTATTCATTAAATGAAAAGGAAACATGGCTCCTTGTTACTAAGAAACAAAAATATTCCTGTCATAGAAATACAAGACCTCAATGCTGCTTCAAACCCTGTCCACATGCACAAGGATATTTAAAAAAAAAAAAATCTCATGATCTCTAGCCGCTTTATCCTGTTCTACAGGGTCGCAGGCAAGCTGGAGCCTATCCCAGCTGACTACGGGCGAAAGGC
>JAOEHJ010000019.1:2163947-2176904 GCA_025447855.1 Potamarius usumacintae | reverse complement strand
TGGACTGTGGGGGAAACCAGAGCACCCAGAGGAAACCCACGCGGACACGGGGAGAACATGCAAACTCCACACAGAAATGCCCCCGTCGGCCATGAGGTTCGAACCCAGAACCTTCTTGTTGTGAAGCAATAGTGCTAACCACTACACTACAGTGCCGCCCATCAGACATAACTATAGACTGTAAATACATTCAAAAATGGAATGGCATTCTAAGCCAATATTAAATACATAAATATAACAACATTCATTACTCATATCCTTGATTTAAATTTCACAATTTTTTTTTTTTTTTTAAATCTAGGTTATTTATTGATTGAAAAACCCTAGTTTTTTGGTAGATGTTTCTAGCAAAGAAAAATCTGGCAACCTCGGAAGTGTGAACTATATTCAGGTAATTTGTATATTCTGCCAGGCACACTGAGAAAATCAAGTTAAGCAGCTGACTAACTAAAGTCTAAACACGCATAACTTAAATATTGGCGTAATTTTTGGACTTGTCACCAGCTCTGAATATTCATCGAAACGTCCCCTTTCCCTGTAACCTTCTACTTTCTGTTCACACATGTCCTTCCTTTCGAAACCCTTGAACTAGCTCTCCTGCTTGTTTATTGCTTCATCAAACTTCCCAGGACTTTAAAGTAAACGCTTAAAGTCTTCCAGATTAATTACGTGTGAATTTCTGCCATAAAAAAAAGCGCACATGTAGAAAGAGCTTGAGTGTACTTGTTGGGTGGTAAGGCTAGTGCCGTGTGCGATTGTGAAAAGGGCTGGGCTGGTTCGCGTTGCATTAGCAGGCTGCGGTGTTTATTTTGTTTGATGAATGCCACAGTGGCGTATTGATTAAGTCTCTCCCCTGGTGCTCATTGGCCGCACAAAACAAGAAAAAATGAAAAATGAAATGTGCCACTCAGAATTTTCCCCATGCAGACTCTAATGAAAAGCTTGTAATTACTAGCAGTGGCATGAAATGAAACAGGATTGCTTCAGTACTAAATGAAAGTAAATAAGTCTACCCTTCATTAAAAAGCTGGGGTTTGGAGTAGGAAATGTTGATTAAGGACATTTTAGATACCTCTTGTTCAACACGTCTGCTGTGGATTATGTTGTAAGCATTGCATTTGAATCAGCAGCTACTATTTACATTTAAATTTAAATATGTATTTAAAGACAATTCATGTATTTAAAGACGTGAATTGTATAAGCATTCTATCTTTTCTCTTGCCCGGCCCTAAAGTGTCTGCTCTCTTTTGGTTTCTTATGATAATAAAGTCTGAATTTACTTTCCTTAGTTCCTTTTTTGTCTTCATGCCCAGAATTAGAGTTAAATGAAAGTATAGCACTTGAGTCCTACAGCTAAGAAGAAACTCACTCACAGTAACAGGCGAGATGGTAAAAAATAACAAGATAATAGGTGAAAGGCTTCTGAACCATGCAGGATAAAACACTCTAGAGGGGAATAAAGACCAGGCTGAGGCATTTGAAAGGCTCGGTGTCTCACTCTTGCTTTATAAATGTGTGGGTATGTTTAATCACAGTGCAGTGCAGAGAGAAATTATTATCTGCCGCTAATGAGACTGAGCAAGTTCAATGAGCTGGAGTAGCATAAACTGTAACATGAGAGCACTGATTGACACATACTCATCCTCCGTCCCCCTCCCATCCCCGCATGGCGGTCAATAAGCCGTTTTATTGAACATCAGATGGACTTGTGCTGCACATCAAATAAATGTCGTATTTCTCTCGATACATAACGGATTATTAATGACTTCAAGTATGAAGCATTATTATTCGGAGTCTTAAAATATTTAACATCTCACCTCTGTGTGGAGTAACACATCCAGCTTTTTTAATCTTAGTTTGGCTTTCAACATCATCTCTTTTCCGAGAAGCCATTTTTGTCATTCTTGAGACATCCTCCCTGAAACTTCCTTCACTGACGATGATTTCACTTTCAACACCTACTCTATAATCAGTGCATTTTTTTAAATTCATTTATGATTTTATAGTTTCCCCCCCCCATATCCCTCATTGTTGCTCCACCCATCCCCTCCCACACCCACTCCTCATGCTTTTGTTTGTCTTTGTTTGTTTGTTGATTCCATCGGTTCCTTTAGGCCACCAACCTGGCTCCCTCCTCCACCAGTGCCACCCTTTCCCTTGCCAATCCCGATGTCTCCATACTAAACTACCAATCTGCACTCTACCAGCCTCCTGCAGCGCCCATGGCTGCCGTGGCACCCAGGACCATGCCCCTGCAGCCTGGAGCCCCTCAGCTCTGTGCCACTCGGCCTGACCCCTTCCAGCAGGCGCTCATCGTTTGCCCACCCACCTTCCAAGGTGAGAGCACTATTCCTGCACGTGGAGTCTTTGATTTGAAGAGATTGAAATATTTCTATTTATGGAAAAATTGCTAGTTAATTAACAATGTGCGTTAATTAAATATACACTCACTGACCACCTTTACGCTTGGGAACACCTGTATGTTTGTTTGTTCATGCCATTATCTAAGCAGCCAGTCATGTTGCAGCACAGCAGTGCAGAAAAAAAAAAAAATGTGATCTCAGTGTTGACCGTAGGATGGTTTTTAGTGCAAGATGGACTGGTTTGAGTCTTTCAAAGATTGTTGATCATCTCAGATTTTCATGCGTAACAGTCAATAGAGTTTAAACAGAATGGTGCAAAAAAACAAAAAAAATCCAGTGAGTGGCAGTTCGACAGGTAGAAATGTCTTGTTGATGGATAGACTGCTTCTAGCTACCACAAGGGCTATAGTAATGCAAACGAGACCGTCAATGACGGCGTAGCTCACTCCGGCCCCGTCTAGTCCAGAAAGAACGATCTAAAGTGGGCCACCTTGCTCAATAAATGTTGCAAGCTATATACACTATATATAAGCTATGTACACCCTAGGAATACCGACCTATTTGCAGGAAGAATCCAAAACGGCGAGGAATTGACCGAGAAGAAGCGAATTTTATTGAACTGCTCATTGAGGCTTAATTAGTCCATAACTTCATTAATAATTGTAATTAAGCAAATCTGGGTCGAAGTTATATGCACCCTAGCCTAGGTACCCCTACCTTCATGCCAGAAAGAATCAAAATCGGTGAAGAATCGAGAGAGAAGAAGCGATTTGTGTGGAAACTGCTCATTAGAGTTTAATTGCTCCATATCTTCATTATTAATTGCAATTATGCAAATTTGTGTAGAAGCTATATGCACCCCAGGCAGACCTACCTTCCTGCCAAAAAGAATAAAAATCAGTGAAGGATTGAGACAGAAGTGACTTTCGCGAAATGTGGACGATGATGGACAACACATGATGGCTTAAACTCATCACCTGTTGGCCGGATGAGATAATAATAAATGGATAAAAATCACTTCATGGTGTTCTTTAAATAATTATTAAGCTGCAGCCACTGGAAAATCATTCTGGTATAAGAGGAATAAAACACTTTGAGACATTAGCATTGGGAAATATCATACATCGGGCTGCACCCCCACCATCCTGCCACAGGGGTTTTATTTCTGAATTAACATTAAAATTATCATTCATATTATAAATTATGCTTGATGTGTATGGGATAACAAAGATAGTAAAACTATTTTTAAAAAATTTATGTTTAATGTGGTTAACCGACAAATAAATTATAATTTCTCCATGAACAAACCTTTCAATAATTTTTTAGATTTAAAGGTTTTAAGGTCCTAGATTTATTATTATTATTATATAGCTCAGTACTAGATGAACTCTTAAAAAAATAATCTGTGTCTGGGAACTTTGGCATTCTTTATAATAATGTAGAATACATTTAGTATTCCAAACTGAGCTCAAAACCTGAATCTGTCTTACTTTCAACTGTTTATTGATCTTTAAGGGGGTAGATAGGAAATTAACTTTGCTTAAGAAAAGATTCGATTATTAAAAAAAACAAAAATAAATTACAGTTGGAAGTCAGTCATCACTAGTCACATACAGTGTCAGTTTTGCAAAGCTGTATTCATTTGTATTTAGAAAAGATGTCCATATATTTGTTGCAAATCAAATTCGACGCCAGTGAGAGATCTGAGATACTTTTTATTACCCACAAAAAGAAACCATTACAAATCTAATGCACTCTAGTTTGTCAGTTGCTCAGTTTCTCTTTCAGTGGTCTAACAGTGGTTGGTCAATAACGTGTAGATTTATCCTTAAACACAAGTGAAAGTTAAAGAGAATCGTCTGTTGTGAAGTTCCACGGTAAATCATCTTCCTCTGCTGAGCCAACCTCAAAGTCACTCCATGAAATGTCATTAACCTGCACGGGGGGGAGGGAGAGGGAGGGAGAAAGAGAGAGAGAGAGAGAGAGAGAGAGAGAGAGAGAGAAATGAAAATGCCTTTAATCAAAGGAAAAGCTTTATCAGGAATTATAACTGTTATATACACCAACCAGCCATAAGATTATGACCACGGACAGGTGAAGAAGTGAATATCATTGATCATCTCGTTACAGTGGAACCGGTCAGTGGGTGGGGTATCAGGCAGCGAGAGAACAGTCCGTTCTCAAAGTTGACACCTTTCTGTTTTAGCCAGCATTAACTTTTTCAGCAGTTTGTTCTCTAGTAGCTCTTCTGTGGGATTGGACCATATGAGCTAGCCTTCGACACCCATGATCCTGTTTGCCAGTTCACCGGTTGTCCTTTGGATCCTCGGACCACTTTTGTTCGGTACTAACCACTGCATCACAATCTGGTCCTTGTCAAAGTCGCTCAGATCCTTACACTCGCCCATTTTTCCTGCTTCCAATACATCAACTTCAAGAACTGACCGTTCTCTCGCTGCCTAATAAACCCCACCCCTCGACAGGTGCCACAGGAATGAGATCGTCAACGTTATTCACTTCTTCACCTGTCAGTGGTAGGCATATGAGGTGAAAATTCAAATTCAATCCAAATTGCTTGAATTCAGAATTGAATGCAAAACATCATCCTTTTTACAGAATTAAAATATTTATCCATGCTTGAGATAGCACAAATCAAAGATGGGTGTGTGTGTGTGTGTGTGTAATATTCTGTCTGAGGGTCACATGGTCCAAAATGGGCCTCATTAGCCAGTGAGATCAAATGTTTTTCCTGAATAACGTTTCTACTTTTCAAGATATTTACATGGAAATGGGAAGGAAAATAGATGGTTGTATACTGAATACAAAGTTTAAAAATTAGCAAAAACAAATCATGCAAATTAGTATTTAGTTAGTATTATTTATGCTAATTAGGGAGAACAGTTAAATTGTTACACTCAATAATAAAGTAATCAAAGATTATTTCTAATCCCCTCTTTGTGCTCTGTAGGGCTTTGTGTTTCTCAGTAAGGCCTACTGGTGTTTATATGAAATAATATAAATGATTATTTTGATTAATATTCACAGCTTTCAAGGTGAACCTCGAAAAAACTGTCTGATCCACATCCAATAAACAATTCATATTAACTGAACTGAAATTGACGCTCACGTTTCTGACTTCCGGTTTTTAAAAAAATCTCATTCTGATCACTAAGATCTCAATATTTTTCATCAGAACAACTCCAGTTATATTCTAAAATAGTTATTAATTTACATGAATCAATTTGATTTGAAAAAATAAGTAGGTAAAGCTATGAAAACTCACTTCAAAGTCTTCCGTGAATCATAACGTCAAAACTAGCAGATGGAAAATTTTGCTGAATCCTTCATCAGAAACAGTGAGAGTGAGAGAAAATGATCTGATTGATATTGATGAGTAATCCAATCAGAAACCGATCAGGAGAGAGAGAGAGAGAGAGAGAGAGAGAGCCTGACCGCTTTCCCATGACTTAAAAAGAAAAACACCGGCAGTTTCCTGATGTCCCACGAGCAGAGTTTTTACTCTGTTGTACCAACTTCAACCTGCCGTTACTCCCAAAGTACTGAACAAATCTTAACCAGATACATTTCTCTGGAAAACAGAGATTATAAGCTTTTTAATGAGAGTATTCACGATAGAAAATATTCAAGAGTTAAGCAATGAAAGGTTTGGAAACTTAGATGAGCGTCTGCATGCACAGTTTTCATAGCACGGCCAGCGAGTGTCTGATACACCGACTTTAGTTCCTTTATTTTATTTTCCTTTTATTTTCCACATTTTAGATCCTCTCACTTGGAGCTGATATGTCTTCCCTGCTTTCCATATCTGTTAAATAATGTGTGTGTGTGTGTGTGTGTGTGTGTGTGTGTGTGTGTTATGCCCTGTGATGGCCTTGCATCCTATCCAGTATATAAAATATCTTGATTAAGTATTTACTTTTCATTTTGTCGTGTTACAATCTGGAAGTGAAATGGACTGAACTGGGAGTATATCCAAGAATCTACACAAAATTGGCCATGATATTGAAGTGGGTGAAATTCTGCAAATTTATTTACCAATAAAGAAATGTAATGAGCATAAACATTCACCCCTGCCTTCCTTGTTAGTGCTAAAGTAACCAATTTAAATGTGTTCAATTAAAGTGTCACGTGATCTCAGTCTCATATTAGACCTGTTCCTGGAAGGCCTCGGAGTTTGTTAGAAAACATCTATGTACAAACAGCATCGTGAACCCCAAAGAGCTACCAAAACATTTCTGCACAAATATCCATCACATTTCCTGTGACATTAAACACTACCTAGACGAGGCTAAGGGTAACTCTGAACGTGATGCTGTCACCAGCATGTTTCATAAGATGAAGATCAGTGCATTTTGCGCCAAACTAAAAAGCTAATGAGTTTCGGTCGCATCAGATGAGCGAAGCCTTTTCCACGTGCCAGGGTTCTGTTTAGTTTTTCTTTGGTAGGTTTTCCCTTTTCCATTAAAACACAAACACATGGAGAATGCACTTTAGAGTTAAAATCAGCACTAATTTTGCTTTTGATCCCCCCCAGCTTTAAGTGTCCCTAAAAATTTTCTTTCATGTCTAAATCTCATGTCTCTTTATTTAACCTGTTTTCATTGTTCTAAGTGGATCCATGTGGGTTGGTAGAACAAAAGGAGTGAATAATCTTCAGTCTTCATCTTGGTCTCTAGTGCAGCAGGTCTGAATCTGTTTAAGCTGTTGCACATCAGTTTTATGGCCATTCTGATTGCTAGCCATGAAGTGCCCTTGAGGAACAATGTGCACGCAATTGTCTCACTCCCAGGTGTTAGATTAGTCATTGGCCACAGCATGTACATGCAAGTGTATTACTGATGTCATTTTATAGGATAATACCATCGTGATCTACGTGAAGAATAAATACGACAAGAACAAAGGGTGTGAACAATTCTGCAAAAAACGAATGAATGGAAGACAAAAGGAGGAAATAAATGTCATGGTATCTCTCTGCGTGATTTGGGCACGTTCAATGATTCAGATCCTTATACAAACACACACACACACTCACCGGCCACTTTAATAGGAACTTGCTCTTGATTCTGAACCCAATGTGTTTGTCTCCTGTTGCATGCTGAGATCCTTTTCTGCTCACCACAGTTGTAAAGAGTGATTATATGAGTTACTATATCCTTCCTGGCAAAAAAAAAAAGCTCGAACCAATCTGTCCATTTTCCTCTGACCTCTCTTATCAACAAGGCATTTGTTTCCACCCACAGAACTGTCACTCACTCACCCGATGTTTTTTTTTTGTTTTTCGCACCATTCTGTGTAAACTCTAGAGACTGTTGTGTGCGAAAACCTCAGGAGATCAGCAGTTTATGAAACACTCAAACCAGTCCATCTGGCTCAAACCAACACCCATACCACAGTGAAAGAAAGTCACACAAAAACTGAAATCACAGTTTTCCCCATTCTGCCGTTTGAACATTGTGAACGTTAACTAAAACTCTTGATTTGTATCTGCATGAAACCACTGCAGGTAGATGAAGGGGTGTTCCTAATATAGTGGCCGGTGAGTGTATAAACTGGTATAAATAGCGAGTAGATTAGTATATTTAACAGTTATTCCACAAAATCGAGTCGTACATGAGCTGATAGCCGACAAGATGCGTAGCACCGAGTTGGCTATAATCCATGTATGACTCAATTTCATGAAATAACTGTTTTATTCTATCCACATTCACTAGATTTTGAGAAATGGAGCATTTTAATTTAAATTTTTAGCAAATTTGATAAATAAAAACTTGTCCGACAAAATCATTTACACTTAGAATGCAAACAAACCAGTGAAATGACAGGCGCAATTTCTGAAAAATGCTATAATAATAATAATAATAATAATAATTCTTGAAAAATAAAAAAAGATCCGTTCTTACCATCAAATACTTTCATTCCACATTTTCGTGCTTTTTATTTTTTAATTTTCTGGGGTTTTGTTTTCGAGTAGAGTTTTTATTTTGTCCTCGGTTGGTTCAGCAACACACTCAGCCATTTTGTTTTTCTCTACTCATGGTACGTATATGAGCTGATATCCTAGTAGTAGAGTAGCCAATCAGAGCGCGCGATTGGTCATATCCAGTGAATGTAGATAGAATAATTTATTAAAATAGTACAACTATTGATGTTGAGCCAAAATGATTTAAAAGGTCACAAATTAATGTAAGCAGAGCCATTTCCTTCACAGGATGAGACAAATGCTGTTTTCAAGAGGTCTTGAGGTTGTGTTTTGCTTTAACTAAGAAAAAAGAAGCTGATTAGAAGCCCTTATGTAAGAGGTAAGCTGTCCATCACCATCCTGTAAAATAAATAAGCATTACGACTCGTGTTGTAAGTAGATTTAGCAGCGGCGTCTCTCTGACGGAGCCAGATCACTCTCAGCCTACTCCAGGCCTCTGAAAACCCTCTAATTATCAAAACAGTAGTTGTCCTACAGAGATTTCTGCTCTTTTCCATTATTTTTGGTGTCACAGGCCCAGGGGCAACTGCGTAGGCGAAGGAAGGAAGAAAGACAGAAAGAGAAGGCAAGATGAAAAGAAACATGAGAGCAGGTCAGTGGGAAAAATGACAGGAAGAGAGATGCAAAGAAGCGTTGCTCATGGATGACACACGATCCGTTCATCTGAAAGGAAAAGGATTGGCTTTCAAAGTTAAAATACAGATCTATAGCATGCTGGTTCTGGTTGGGATTGCATTTGTATTTTAAGTGCTTGCTTTTCTCAGAGTAAAGAGTGATTGTTTTGTACACCTGCGACTGGAGTAAGACATCAATGCAATTTCCTGTAATTGATACTTTAAATAGGTTGCAAAACGAATCAGTCACGCTCACTTGTGGCACGACACTAATCTCTCGCTGAAGTATACCTGCAGTGAAATGATGATGACTCAAGCTGCCTCTTTTGACACCCGAGGTTCTTTATGATACACTGGCCATCTGACAGGAAATTCCACATTGCATGACTGTGTGGCTGAGGATGACAATAGCAGTCAGTGACTCTGTCATGCTTTACAGCCAGGTCATTCTAGAATTCGGGGTACATTTCACGTCTCTGAGATAAACCTTTTCTTATTTTCCACAAAAGAAATCTTTAATTAATCAGTTTTGAACAATAATGCAAATAATTACGTTAAACCTTCCCCAATAGCGATGCTTGATGTACATTTTAGACCCAATTTATCCATAAAACATTAACTAAATGACTCCCACCACTCCTCTCACATTATCGGCTGTCTTCGACTCCTGATTCAGGCATTCAACTCAAATAAACAGGAAGTGATTCAGTCAAACAGTCTGGATTTTCTTTGGAGCTTATTCTATTAACTCTTATAAAATCAATTGCAGTTTTAATAGAAAGTCTATTTTCTGTATTATGTGAAATTTCAGTCATAAAAAAAATATATTTTTTATCTGTCCCAATGTTCTTGTCAACTCTGTTAACTCTGTTATAAATTCCACAAAGACTTTTAATAATACGCATGACACCAGCGCCGGGTGATGCCACTTCCTCTGGCGAGAAACTTCAGAAAGGCAGTGAGATGTGTTCTGTTCTGTTTCTTCTCTCATTAATTTGAACAAAATGTTGAGGATTTTACACCAACAGTAGATTAATTATTCGTCAACTCTGTTATTGTGATATTGGAGTGCATCTCTTGCTCATTTAAAAAAAACAAACAAACAATAATCCGATTAAAATCCATACAATTCTGTTTTTATATGTGCCGTGTGGTAGCTAGTTCGAGGTTAGCGTGTGGAGTTAAGACACAAAATGGTGGAAAATGTCAACTCTGTTATCGTCCATTCTGTTAATGGACTGCCCAGTTTACTGATAACAGAGTTGACGATGACTAACAGAGTCAACACTTGAAATGTACCTGCGATTATAGAACGGGCTAACCGTCCATCTCTTGTAACGCAAGCAAGTAGAGATGTGCATCAGGGATCCCACAGGACAAAAAAAACCCACACATTTTATTACCTTGAACAACTTGTGTATTAATCTTTATAATTAACGTGTGATGTTCAATGGGATCCAAGATTTACTTTGTTGTGAAATTTGGATTAAAGCTCTTTCCCAGGGTTCTCCAGGAAATCTGAAGTAGCCAGCTAAAAAAAAAAGTAGTAGGTGGCTAATGCTAATGCGCTAATGCTAGGGGGGTCTGGGGGTCAGAAAATTTTGAAATTTACATGCCTTCTGGTGCATTCTCAGCTAATCAATTACTAAACATTTCCCTGTAAAATACTTGCAAAATATGTATGAAATTTCCCTCCAGGTGTGTGTGTGCGCACTTAGCTTTCTCAGTTACTCTCTGTAGTACACTGCTCTGTAACATAACTACATATGCTACGGCATGGTCACGTGGTCCGGCTCAGCCAATCAGAGCACAAGAACCGATCAACAAATATGGCGTCACTTGTGGTAATGATCAGGACAATTTCGTGGAAATAAGTGGATTTGTAGCAAATTATGGGCAGCAGAGACGATATAAATCGCTTGAACATTGAAAGGCAAGTTTTTATTTTTTTCTCGGACTGAGTCAGAGAAATCCGCCGGTCGCTGGTGCTTGTGGACATCTGTTTCCATAACATTTTTTCCCTAATTTTACTTTTAGCAATGCAGCTCGATCTTTATGTGAAGAAAGCGATGCGGCAGCACTTTTGTCCTTTAGTCTGTCCAGCTGTCTCACCTCCTCATCTGTACAACATCACATTCTCAAACTTCAACTTTCACACTAACACCACCATCAACACCATCGCATTCGTCATCTCATAGATCGCCAGCTTGCCAAGCCAAGCCTCTTAGTGCCTTCAGACGGGGTCACATTTATACAGCACCAGTCATAACGTTGGACACGCCTCCTGATCCAATGTTTTTTCTTTATTTTTATTAATTAAACATCACTTCATATCTTATAGTAATGATGCTCTGTTCCAACTACAGCTGTGGATGGAATCGGGCTATTTTATTATTTATTTGTATTTGTATTGTTTGCTATTTACTGTTTGATGATGTCAAGCACATTAAAAAGGCAAGAAACTCGTCCACTAATGAACTTTTTTAAATTAACAAGGCACACCTGGTAACTGAAAATCATTCCAGGTGACTCCCTCATGAAGCTGGTTAAGATAACGTTAATAGTGTGCAAAGCGTCATCAAGGTAAACACTGGATATGCTGAAGAATCTAAAATATCAAACATATTTTGTTTTATAACACTTTTTTTTGTTTACTACATAACTCCATATGTATTGTAGAAAATAGTCACAATAGAGAAACACCTATGAATGAGTAGAGTAAGGGTGTACAAACTTTTGGCTGGTAACACTGGTAAGTCTGTGTGACTGAGATTACAGAACGAATGTGTGATGATTTCAGTGTGATTATGATGCTTTAATCGCTTGTGATTGCTGCGTTAAAGTTGTAGCTCCAAAAATATTTGATCCCAAAAATGTCTCCCATTTAATACGTTGGAGAAATGTGTCAATTTTGAATAATTTTTTTTCTAAACTATTTATACGATTACGCAAATTTTCAAGACAGTAAAATTATAGTTCAGAGAATAGCAAAGATTTTTTTTTTTTTTAATGTACAGTATTTGTTTCCGGCTCTGCTGGATTGTTGGTCTAGTCAATGCATTGCGTTCGTTGCGTATAAGTACTTTTGAAGCACTGATGTCCACATGTACACATTTTTTCCTCTTTCCTGAACTGTTTTGTCTCCATTTATTTTGCTCTCTACTCCCTCCCTTCCTTCCTGGATTCCTTTCCTCCACGCTCCTCTGGAAACCAGTTATTTTGCTGTTACTCGTCAAAGGATTTCGGCGTGGACGTTCGCACCTGCGTGTGTGTTACACCTGACTTGGTAAAGCTGACTACAGAGCGTGAAAGTAATCTTTTTAATGAGACCTTCCCGATTGGTTTCAGTACAAATGAAACTAGGTATTAGTACACTTTATACCCTTCTCTCGTTCTCTTCTTTCTTTAACGGAAAAAAAGCACGCCCTCTGTTTTGTGCGTGTGTGTGAGTCCTGAGTGCAGTAGGCTGGTGCAGATAGAAGTGTGATTAACCCCGATGCAGGTGTTTTGTAAGTGGAGGGACGCACCTGAACCACAGCCTCCTGCTTATTTTAGCTTTACCGCTACAAACCTGCCTGGCTCTTCACACGCAACCCACCACGTGACTCTCTCACTCTCTCACACTGAAGCAGGTAGATCAGCGACAGGTGCTGGGCCATCCCAGATTAAATTACTGACAGGTGAGGGGGAGGTTTAAAGAGAGTAAACCTACACGGGGTTTCTCATCCCGTACTAGAGGTGTGCATGAGATTTTTTGGTAAAATGTAACTATAAACAGATAAAAAAAAAATTGTCATATCAAACACTTTATAGGAAAATAATCCACTTTCAAGGAGAACTGAAGTCATTTTTAAATTTGCTTTATTTCCTAATTAACGTGTTATTCAATTACGTTTTCGGTTTTAGTAACCTTATATCGTGACTTGTATTGGCAACTAATTGCAATTAAATATTATACTTATCGGCCTATTCGGTTTTTAGC
>JAOEHJ010000019.1:1829369-1839854 GCA_025447855.1 Potamarius usumacintae | reverse complement strand
TTCGGTGTATTTGAATTGGATCTAAAAATACAAAATCAAAATTCAAGTTTTTATTCTTTCTCAGTATTGAATTTTCTTTTCTTAACATAAATGGCAATCCAATAATACATGCAAGTTCTTAAAAAAAATAAATTTACTTTGACGTGCATCATACATGGGGAAGTGAATAAAATAAATCTAGTCTACAGTGCTGTTAATTATTTTTATTTTTTCTAGCTGTATATGACTAACGTTTAATAAAGTTACCTGGTTACTTTTATTATAGATTCTTTAAAATGCTGTAAATACCTGAAAAGGTGTACATTCCCATGCCAGGATGCAGTTATGGTGAGAAAATACTGACGCATTTTATTTTGAACGGAGTGTTGGTGTTTAAATAAACTTGAAAGAATTTCTCCTTCACTCAGCACACATTTAATAGCAGACAGGATGCTTTGCCTGGGATGAGTTAGGAGGAAGTTTTAATTCCTGCTAAGTTGTTAGCACGGATCTTCCCGTCCTGTCCGCTTTCTCTGGATGATCTCTGGTGTGCATCGCTGTCTGGATTGATTACGCTTTTGCCCACTGTGTGGCACTCGGTGCGTGTTTTTATCCTGCCCCTTTTCTGCCAGTGGTATAGAGCGTGAGATGAAGGAGGAGCAAGATCAGCTCTGATTACAAGTTGCATGACCACTTTCCTGCCTCTTTTCTCCCCACTCCTCTAAGGCCTGTGCTATTTAAGGCTGTGGCTGAACCCGGCTCCGTCCTGGTCCCAGATTCCCCGAGCTTGTGCGCATTTTTTGTGTGTGAGAGAGGAGGATGGGGCTGGGCCATGCTTGTGGGCGGGTATGTGGTGTAAGGCGTGTGCACATCCACCTTCGCTTCTGAAACCCCTGCAGATCCCCAAACCGGCTGGGCCGGGCAGCGGAGTGCGCAAGAGCAGCAGCAGCAGTAGCGGTGGAGGAGCAGGCGGGAGGATGTTGTCCATGTCCTACAGCGAGAGCATACGGAGCGGGATCAGCCGCTACCATTCGGACCAGGGGCTCAACCAGGCCCCAAGACAGACCAGCCAAATGGAGCTCCAGCGGCTCAGGGAGCAGCGCGCCGCGGCGCACGTCAAGAACATGGAGGACTTTCTCAAGATGAATGGCCTCACGTTAGAGGAGTGCGTGTCCTTCCAGACGGGAATGAAGTACAGGTAAGGGCTCGGGTCTGACGGCGGCTTCAGAGAAAGGAAGTCGTACTCGATGCTTGCCAGTCTGGCTCAGAGTTTATGCTTTAAACTCCAGAGAGCCGTTAAAGGATTTTACCAGTGCTTTTATACGCGTCCTAATGGAATCGCTGCAGTCGGTTCGATGTAAAAGTACCTCCTTTTTCAGTCCAGCAACAGGTTGAGCATTTTATTGCACCTGTGTTAGTGTTGAAGTGCTCGTCTGCAGCACTCTCGCTGCAGTGTAACACTTTCCCGCACTTGGCTTGTTCCCCCTCACACCACGCTACCAGCTCCGGATTTATTTTCATCATCTAGGTCACTGGTATATTTGTTCAACAATGAGAGAAGGGCAACTCGGTCTCTGAGGCAAAGTGCAGACTGAGATGCTCAGATAACGTGCTGCTTATCTTCTGTGCAAAATCATCAATGTTTATTTTTTTTACTCCTGTTTCTTTTGGAGGGGGGCTTTGTTTAGCCCGACCCCTTTATCCTGCTCCCTGTAATTAATTGTGTTGAGGTTTTAGGATTAATGTTTGATAGGTTAAAGGATATTGAGCCTCGCCTTGCCTCGCCTCACCTCCGCTGGTGTTGTGTGTCAGGGACAGCAGTCACTCGGAAGCGTTTTGCTCTGGCACTCGCCCAGCGTCCTGCGACGATCTGGTGTCGGTTCTGGGTACTGAAACTGAGTTACACAAAGGTTGGTCAAGATCCAATCATGCAGAAATGGTTCTGACATTTACTGGTCAAGTGTTTTAGACCTTCTCGGCCAAGTTATTTTGGAAGTAGACAAATCAGTAGTGCCTGGGAGATTGTGTTGGGTGGGATATTGGAAAAAACTTTATCAGCGCCCACCTTGCTTTTTTTTTTTTTTTTGGTCTTTCTTTTATTTTTGCTTTTTGTCTTCCTGTCTATTGGCATGGATGCGTTCTGGCCGCTGGTACGAGTAGATCGTTGTTAGACAGAGCATATCCTCTCTCTGACAGAATCCAGTTGTTGAAACAGAGAAGTGTGAGGAGTGTAGCTACGCATGGAGGTCAGTCAGATTTACACATGTTGTGTACAGTTTACATAAAATTTATCAATACAGGACTTCATTGCTTATACTAAATTACATTTAAATATGATTCTAACTGCTAGTGTGAATTACATAAAGTGAACATGAGCAGTTTGTGTAATTTATTAACGATCCAATTGCGTTATAAAATCTCGTGAGGATGTGAGCTCTGACTGGACTGAAGAAACATGATTAAAAAGTGAGTCTCGTTGTTGAAATGCGCATGGAGTCAAATTTCTGTCTAGCTAACATTTTTAGCTAGCAGACTGAGCAAAACCCGGGATATTCTGTGATGCATACATTCTGATATAGATTAGGTTTGTTTTTGTTTGTTTGTTTTAAAATCTATTTTATTACATTTAATGGCATTTACCAGATGCTCTTATCCAGAGCGACAAACAATATACCCAGAGCAACCTGGGGAGCATTTTGGGGTTTGGTGTCTTGCTTAAGGGCACTTTAGCCATTCCTGTTGGTCCAGGGAATCGAACCAGCAACATTTTGGTCCCAAAGCCAATTCTCGAACCATTGGGTCATGGCTTCCCCCATTTTTAATTTACGTAACAAATTATACCATATATTTGGAAGTTTATGCCAGTGAGGCACATTTGTTTGGGGGGGGTTACAACAATGAACAGACTGGTCTGAGCTGACAGGAAGCGTATAGTAACTCGGTCATTCATTACAACCGTGGTGAGCAGAAAAGCATCTCAGCATTCACAACACATCGAACCTTGAGGAGGAAGGAAGCACTACAACAGGCTGTTGAAGACGGGGGAAAAAGATCAGGTGGTGATTTTGATTTGTCTAGTCTGGGATTTTTTTTTTTCTTTTAAATTGAAAATGAATGCTACTTGTGATATTTAAAACTAAGGAAATGAATGTTCAATATCTTGAATATTTAATATTCGTTTCTGCACTTTTTTTCTAGGGCCGTATTTAAATGTAAGCAAACGTGTGGTATTGACTTGTTAACTGCTTTGTACAGAAGATCAGATTTTCCTGGTGTCTAATCTTCTCTACTGAAGCACATGATCAGAAGATGCGCCAATGGATTTGATCTGAAATGGAAAATAAGGTTTTGCACAATCTTGTGGAGTCCGTGCAGCTCGAGTACACAGTCATGAAAGCAAAAAGCGAACGTATCAAATATTAAAAAAAAAAAAAAAACTCTGAAATTTTGTGCCAGATGTTCTAAAGCCAGAGCAGGGCACCAAAAGTGAGAGTGGCGTCAAATCGCCGTCACTTACTTTTAAAAACGTTAACAAGGATGTAAAATAAATGAATGTCTATTTATCTTTATTATGAGTCATCCAAGTGTATCGTCACATGGTGTGTGATCTTGACTGCAGAGTCCCCAGGTCATGTGACAGGATGAGGACATGTTGAAATGTTTTCAGTGTTGATGCTTATTATTGGGAAACTCGCATTAATTTTTTTTTGTCCTTGGTGAGAATGAGAAAGACAGAGAGCGCGCTAGACTGCATCACTTATTCTGACCCCCTTGCTTTTACAATGATCGTGGTGCACTCGAGTAACACTAGCACATCATATGTAGCAGAAACCACAGGCAGATGTCTAAGATCAGACACAGACTCCTGTGTAATAAAGCTGGAAGTCTACAGGTTAAAGGACTCTGAGGAATTAAACATGTGACACGTCGGGAGGATTGTTTTATGCTTATCCAACAACTGTGACTAATGAATAAACCATTTAATGTCGTGCTGTTCTAGGAAAATAATCAACAATCAGTGTGGTGCTATGAAGCAACATTACTGTTAGCATCCTGAAATTGATTATTTTCTTTGTAGTATCATGACTTGAAGTGTTTTATTCCTCTTTTAACACAACAGTATGTAAAGGAGGACCTTTTTTATGTTTGTCATTTTTATTCTTTTTTTTTTTTTTTTTTTTTTTAATAGTTACTTGTAATGTTTTTGAGAGAACAGGAATTAGTTCCTGTAAATGCCTCTGTCCTGAAAATGTTGGAAGACTTGGTTAGAGCTTTAAGTTTGACTGTTACAACACCACGCCGACACTGGAGACTCCTTCCATAAATGTGACGTGTACACTGTAAACGATCTGTTGCTATCGAAACGATGATGTATTAGAACGAGCACGTTAATATAAACCTGTGATTTGGAGCTGCACTACTGTCAGACCTGCTGTTCTAGAGAATTTATCAACACCTTCTGACCAATCATCAGAATTCAGCAGCTAGCTTGACATGTCTGCGTGTGAGGATTATAAATGATGCACAATCATACCTTTAATAACGGGGGGGGGGAGAGACAAATCCTCCATTTTAATGCAGTGTTTTGATTACTCTAATATTGTATTACAGTAAATCGAGAAATGAAAACCATGCGAGTAAAATGAAAAAGCTTCAAGGATGACATTATTTTTGTCTCCGTAGACACCCTGTGACTCATTAGTGCATTAAATATTTGCCAGCTCTGGTGTAACTTCTTTTCAGTGACTTATTTAATAAGATGTGATTAAGTCATCCTCTCAGAAGAGTAGAAAAGCTCTGGAGTGAACGTTGTCTTTGTTAGAAAAGTCTTTCAAGCCTCCCAGTGAATAAAATGTGCATGAAGGTTCATGTGGGTGTGATTTAAGGTTTAACCACTAGGTGGTGCTGTCACTCAACAGACAGCAGCAAGTGGATGATTCTCCTCTTATAGCACATTGATTGGTGGTGTTGGGCGAGATGCTGAGCAGAGCCGGTTCTAACCGTGAAGGATAATCTGATGCATCACAAAGGAACCAGGATACACCAACCAATATGTTTGATGGCATCTGAGTTGAGCACAACAAAACGGAGCTGAGTAAAATCCTAAAAGCTACTGATGACGTTCAGAAATCCAAGTTTGAACCTTGTGTGTTACAAATGGTCCTTATCATACAGTATATCCTCATCTGGATTCTGATTGGTCAGAAGGTGTTGATTTCATTTTCTGTAGCAGAAGCTTTGACAGCAGTGCAGCTGCAAATTGTAGATTTACATCTAACAAGTGTTCACTAATATTAGTGACTCTTTCATAAATCAAGTGTAATTGTTGATTTTTCTGTTTTATTGCCTTATTAATGAAGATTTTAAAAAAAGAGAGCGGCTGGTGAGGGAAACGACCGTTTATAGCTTGTCTTTGCTGCATTAGATGTAAATGTAAGTGGTTAAAAAGTGTGACCTCATTCTCTAATAAATAAAAATGATCCAAACTGTTGTGGTGTACGTAAGAGGATTAAAACACACAGGGACCTACTGTTATTGTCTCATCAACTCTGCTTCATCACACCACACCATCACTGATTATTGTCCTGGAACAGCACAACATTGAGAGTTTTATTCATACTCTCTCCATTTTAATGTCTACTTGCGCCACAAGTGTTTCAGATAATGCACGGCTTGACTGTAGCATTCTTCTCCAATACTTTCGATCCAGGGCATCCTCAGCAGTAACACCCCACTCCCTTAAGTTCTGTGCAATGAGCTCTTTCCAGGTCTTGCAGGGCCTGCTTCTCTTTATCGCACCTTCCACCTGGTGGGCAGTGATTCCTCACGTAATATATTGTGTCTGGTTGGTGGAGATCAGATTCTGATTAGAAAGCTGGTCCACGGGCCAGGTCGAGTTCAGACAGAATGCTGTCAGGCTACAGTCGGGTTGCGTTCCCAATTTCAGGTCCAGTTAAATCTCTAGCCGGCATGCACGCGCGCGCACACATGCACACTTTTTTTACATTCTGTGTTGATGTGCTGATAACTCTCTCTTGCTCTCTGTGTATGTGTGAGTGAGTTTGTTATGGACAGGATTCTGCTGTGCTCAGTAGAAATGTCCAGTCTGAGCCTCACTCGTACTGACTGCACTGTGCTCACGTACAGACCTTCTGAATATTCGCTGACATTTTAGTTCTTTATTAAATCAAGTTTAGTTTCTTTGTTAGCATCAGAACCAAAACTGAAACACGCATTTACCAACAGATGAAAAATAATATCCGAAATTATACTTGTGATTTTTGCTCAGAATAAAAGCCTAAAGTTTCTAATTGCTTGTGTGAGCAGTCGTCTCACCTACAGTACCCAAGCCTGTCATCTTAACACCTCGCAGCTGGCAAAATTGGAATCCACGTGAATGAATTTTCTTAGAAAATTTGTCTGCAGTGGTTTCGAGTGCGTCAGTGCCCCACCATCAAGATGAAGAGGCAGCTGTAAAACCCCATTTATCAAAGAAGACGATGTGGACTGGTGCTACAGATATACCACCAACAACATGCTCTCCCTCACCCACTCCTCACCAATCCTTAACTTCTGTCTGTCTCAACGCCTGAAGTATATTGCCCACATAACTAGACTTCCTAATTCTGCCCTCCAGAAACAAATTCTGTTCTGATCCATCAATAAGCCGTATACGCGTAATATCTAGAAAAGCTATGAAAAACTCATTGAATTCGCAGCAGCGCAGCTACAAAGAGAAATGCAGTGCAAGTCAAGTTTCCTGCCTTTTGTTGGAGCATTTAATCCTGGGCACCCAGCCCGCTGAAGCAGTAGAAGGGGGAAAAATGATGATGACAATTAATGAAATAATTTTATGCCGCAGCGCAGTTTAATGCTCGAGGTCAGTGCGGATCGGACGGTCATTCCGGCTTTTTCTGTGAATGATAGGCTTATATTGATGCACTCACTCTTGAATATAACATGTTATTGTTTCTATAGCAACAGCTCACACACACGGACTTGCAGGGTGCACATTTCCACATCATGTGAGAAACTGATTAAAGTGTTAAACAAAGTAAAAAGTATAATCGCTGATATGAAGGTTGTTAGGAGACATTTATGGAAAGTCTTTGTAACGTTTCCCATCACAGGAGAGTCTTCAGGACAGAGAAGATTAGGCTTTACAGTTTCTATGTAACGTGACTGAGGGGGGAGGGAGGGAGAGAGAGAGAGAAAAATAATGTATTAGTGAGTGATCCAGTCGAACGGGGGGGGGGTTGGTGAGAGAATTATAGTTCAGTGCTGTTATGTACACGAGAACAGGAAATAACTTCTCTCGGATGTTCCACAACATTAAACATAACTCTAAACTTTTGATGTGTGACATGTCATTCATTAATAAAATAACTTTTGTAATCATTTGCGAATCTCTGTGCTATAAGTAGAATAAAATGCTCCGAAAAGTGTGGTTATATGAATACAATCTGTTTCATGTTATATAGTTAAATAGAAGTGAAATAAACACAACTACAATCAAAGTAATAAACAGCGACATTATGCGAAATCAAAAACTGTAATGCATTCAAATGAAAAATTAAACTTGAAATACTCGGACAGGTCTGCTGTTTCTCTCTGGACCGTCTGCTCTCGAGTAAGAGATTTACAGCGAGAGCTCCATAAGCACCAAGCTGCACAAACTAATGATGTGCTGTGTACACACACACACTACAGCAGGATTCACACTGATTGATCAGTAACAGTAGAACTGATACGATGTCCTAAAACGCACTAAGGGATGTGTCCCAGTGTGCCCTCTGTGTTGTGTTGTGCAGTAAATGACTCGCATCTTTATTACCATGGACCTTTTAACACCCTCCAGCTGCACAGTGTGCCCTGATCTGTAAATTTGCATTTCCTTTTTGTATAGGAAAGAGCTTTATGTACATCAGGATATTTATTTTTGGGATTCTGTACTCATCCTGACCTTTTATCAGTTTAAGGCAGTTAATTTGAATTGGAGCTTTTTTACCCATAGCTTGGCGCCTGATGTGCGACGTTCCAAGCTTTACACAAGTGGATAGACATTCGAGTGTCGCTGTGAGCCTTAAGATGACAGTGAGGGTCATCTCACATGAGTGCTTTTTGCTCGACGGTTATATAAGGGAGAACTTCCCCCACGTTGTTTGCTGCAGTCTGGAGATTTTTTGACTAATCAGTATGTGACGCTTCTTTTTAGATCAGTTTGTGTGCATGAAAATCTATAAGCAACTAGAAGAGCCCACAGAGAGCGCAGACCTCCACCAAGAACAATAGTCAACTCTATGATGAACAAATGTGCACTGCAAGCATTTTATATGGCTGGACACATTTCCAAACCTATTAGAATTGTGTATCCCAGAGGATTACTCGTACCAGTTGTATGGAGTTGTCGTATTTCTACATTGGCTATGTTTTTGTCACTTTTGAACTTGAGTGCTACCTACTGGATTTTAAAGATGTATGGAGGGATGAGCACAGACGTCTACCAAAACCAAACACCATATCGCACAACATTGATCCTAAACTCATGGAGCCGCTCCAGAATTTAATGGGCTCTTCCTGGGCCCATGCCACGTTACACCCTTCCACCAAGTTACATAGAAATCAGGTTGTGGGTTTAGCACCGTCCTGCTTGGTGGAGGTAAATATACAAACAAATGTTGCTTAGTGCTGAGCAGCTCCTAGTTATTTTTTATATTATTAAATTAAAGGTTAAAAAAGGTCAACATTTCCACTGTGAAACATTTGTGATCCAGATCATTTTATTTATTTAGTAAATTTAGTTTAAGTATGCAATTTATTGTCACTTTTTGTGATTGATTAAGCCGTATCCGGACGGGATTAAACATACAAGTGGTCCTCAAGTAAATTCCAGTTTTACAGGCACTTCTCTATGATTTTTATTTCCGTCCCCATTGGCCATGTCAGTGTTTCTCTCAGTCGTCCTTGGAGACGATTACAGGCTGATGGTTTCATGTCTGGCCTCTACTGCTTCCTGTATTTAGTCTTGTACCATGTGTATAAGTGATGTATCAGAAATTAAACACTTCCTGAATCAACAAATGGAAAAGGGATGCTTTAGAACAGGCACTTGACCGCATACTTGGTCTGAGCGATGACGCGTGCTACCTGGGAGGAAGAAAAAATCATTAATCAGCCTGTGGGATCTCGCTTTTCTTAAAGGAGTGCGATCATATCATAGGACAACGCCAGAGTTTGTAGAAAATACAACCTGCTCGAAGCACTCCCCTCTTGTGGTCAAATTATTTCTGTCTTGTTGCGAGAGTTTCATCATGACCTCTTGATAGACGTCCTGCTGATAAACTAATCCTGTCCAAACAGGGCTTTAATCACAGCTGGGACAAATCCAAAATGACTTCCTGTTCATGTAGATTATAATGGAATGGACTCCTTGGCCTCGCGTGTACTGTAGGAAGATGATGTTTTATACGTTGTGATGTTACACATGCATTCCTGTTAAGTTTTGATTGATGATTAAAGTACTGGCACCCTGTCCTGTGTGTGGGCCGCCATTATGTGAACATTTACACCTATTTGTGTCCGTGTGTGGGGTTTTTTTTTTTTTTTTTTTGGGTTCCCCCACCCCCAAACATTTATAATGGTATTGGAAAGTGCATTTAGATGTATGGATCCAGATGTGAGTACAGTTTAAATCTGTAATTGCAGTGCCATCTCCACTCTCCAGAAGACTTGTTTGAATCATGACTGCAGAGTCATGGGTTGTGGGGTTTTTTTTGTTGTTTTTTGAGAGAGGGAGAATGGTTTGTTTGTTTGTTTGGTGGTGATGGGAGGCCAGAGAGATCACACAGTGAAGTAGTTAGCTGATTGCCATCAGGCTTTCTGGTGTGTGTGTGTGTGTGTGTGTGTGTGTCCCCACAGTCATGTCTTTGCACAGGTCTCCGAGTGATTGTATGTGGGAAACTCCCACAGTTCTCTTTAATAAAGAGCTATGGCTGTACCGCTCATGTGTTAAGTGTAATTGGTCATTACACCATGATATTGTGTTGAAAAATTGTAATATATTCAATGATCTTGACCCTTTGGCGTTTTATTTGCAAGCAGGAGGTTGGGTTCATGCTGCATAGATTAACTTGGTCATGTGCTTTAGCTCAGTTGACAGTGCCATTACTCTGTCATTACACAGTTTATTTACTTTTGGAAATGGGATGATGCATCACTGAAGTTTGTGTGTGGCTTCCTGAAAGGGATTCAAACTGATTGGGAGGTTTTGTGGGTTTTTTTTTTTTTTTTTTTGATGAAGGGCACTTGTTCCTAGAAAGGAAACTTCAGACACTCAAATGATGTCTATCTTTCAACTACAGTGGTGCTTGAAAGTTTGTGAACCCTTTAGAATTTTCTATATTTCTACATAAATGATCTAAAACATCAAATTTTCACACAAGTCCTAAAAGTAGATAAAGAGAATCCAGTTAAACAAATGAGACAAAAATATTATACTTGGTCATT
>JAOEHJ010000019.1:1760280-1776073 GCA_025447855.1 Potamarius usumacintae | reverse complement strand
TTCTAAGGCTAAGATAGCTAAGCGCTAGCTAGAATGATTTAGTTATCTGTCCAGAAAAATGACATCATCTAACCTTGTTCTATCTTTCAGTTGCACTCACTAGGCAGGTTTTCCTTTTCTCTTCGCCTGGCGGGAGAGCCGACTCTGCCATGTTTGCCCATACGATATTCTTGCTTCGGCAATCTCCGCAATCATAAAATGCAGGATGCTTTTTATCTCAGCAAAACATTTACACACAGGATACACAGCGTGTGTAGCAGGGAAACATCTCAAAACTCCAACAGTGATGGAGAATGTTTTTACCCACAATTCAACTTTGCAGTCAGAAGCCCCGCCTCGTCTGAATTTTCTAATGCTAATTTTAAAACATTTTAACTCCTAATTTATGACTGATATGTTTACTACCAACAGCTTCAGTCCTTATGGTTCAGCTGTAGTGGGCGTGTAATGGTGTAGATGTGTGACCTTTTTGGCAGCGTGACCCCCAATATCCAGCAGGGCAGATACAGTGTCCATTGCTGGGATGACAAGGAGCTCCATTCACACACTCACAATGGTGCTGGCACTGAGGTCCAAACAGACCCACCGGGCAAGCTGTAACACACACAGCTCGCTGAATTTTGTAAGAAGAGAGAACTGCTGCGTTGATGATTTGCAATATGCCTGAGGGTTAGAAGCGTGTGTGTGTGAGAGAGAGAGAGACTCACCATGCTCACAAAGGTGACCATAGTATCCTGGTACACAGAGGCAGGTTCCTGTCACTCTGTCACATGTGCTGTTGTGCTGACACACACACTGCAGCACACAGTTCGGACCGTACCATCCCTCAGGGCACTCTGACACACACACAGGCCTGTTACACACACTTGCACTTCTCTTAAAGGAAATAACCCAATACTTTGCAAGACTTGGAAATATGGACTCGGGTGGGAACGTGTGTGTATTTTTTATATATATAAAATACACACGCGCCTGTCTTTAGCAGCTCAAGACCGATGCGTCAAAAAAAGTAAATGATGTTTCTAACATCTAAAGGTAATTTAAAAAATACTGGGGTGTGTTTCCCAAAAGCCTCTTAACGCTAAGAACATTTTAACTAGGAGAGGGAGCGTTCATTGTGCTGCTTGCTCTACCATTTAACGATGATCTTTGTGCTATGATGCTTTTGGGAAACTTGGCACTGACTGAAGCAGGAGTCGTAAGCCCCGCCTCCTCTCATTTCATTGGTGGTTGTGTAATCAATAATACACACTCCCCTGATTGGCTTAATTGAGAAATGTCTACTTTTGCTTTGATAGTTAAGTTAAAATCATAATTTTGGACATTTCCCCCCAACTGAACAGTGACAGCTCACCTTTTTCACAGTGCAGCCCAGTGAAGCCGAGTCCACACGTACAGTTCCCAGAGACGGAGTCACACACCCCTCCATTACTGCAGTTGCAGCGCTGAGAACAGGCTACACCGTACCGGTCTGGAGCACAGCCTGAGCATGCACACACACACGGTCTATACTTGTGTTTCCATTGACAATCATTCCCTGTTTAATGTTAACCTGGGGAAAGCTTTTACTTCGTTCCCCCCTCAAATCAAGCAGCAACACACAGACTATTATATACGCACTGTGAATTTGGTGAAGAGCCAACTGTGTACTAGTGCAGCCTTTCTCAACCAGGGTGGTGTCAAAAAATTATATATTTAACATTGAAATTCCAAAAAACAATAGTTACACTAATGCAGATCATTACCACCTCACGCATCATCAATATTTGTCTCACGGCCCCCTTTCCCAACGTCACTGCCGGGGTCAGCATATATTTTATATGGGGGTGCCGTGACTGAAAAAAGGTTGAGAAACGCTGCTGTAGTGTACTGTACTATAATGTTGTAGACCGTATCTCAGCTTTGGAGAGTGACAGAATGAAATTAATTACACTCCTGTGTTAGTCTTGAGCGTACTAACGCACAGTGTGAATTTGGTGAAAAATTCATCATCCTCAGATTTTCACCAAATTCGCACTGTGCGTTAGCACGCTCAAGACTAACACAGGAGCGCGCTTAGTTTCGTCCCGACACGCTCCAGAGCCGAGGTCTGAGCCTCTCATTTCCATTACGTTACGCTACTGAACTACAGGTTTAGGATGCACAAATTTACTCAAACTAGGGCAGAAACACCAACACTACAATCAAGAAGGACTTGTAGCATCTGCCGTTTGTGCGACAGAGAAATAACCGTAAGCTGCCCCGAAAGCTACTGGGCCTGTTCTACAGCTCAGCAATACAATCAGCACTCGTATCCTCCATTTCTATCAGGTTCAGCTCTGCAACTTCACGATCTAAATGGAAGCTACAGCGCAACATCAGAAATACCTCCTGGCAGATCCTCACTGACCTCATCCAGGGTGAAGAAAAGAGCAGGGAGGAACTCCCTGACTCCACACGGCTCAGCCACTTTCTGTTTCAGTCTTTCCCTTTATATGCCAAAATACAAGCCCTAAAATCCTGTACCATTCGACACCAGAACACTTTCTTCCCCCTGGCTGCATTCCTTCTAAATAAAGACCCTTCCCACATCCCTCCTCTCTGACACAGCACAAGTCAATTCTAATTGTCGAAACAGCTGCAGCAACTGGAAAATAATATTTTTAGTCACACTATTACACCCCAACATTCTGCTGTATCTGCATTTACCACATTAAACTTTTCTACTATCTTCTTGTATAGATGTATTGTATTGTAGCGTGAGACGGCACCAACAAGAATTCCTTGTAAACTCTGTGAATCAAAACATTCTGATTGTGGTGTTATTCTAACCCGCCCTAATGCACAGTGAGAACTTGATGAAGACCTGAGAATATATTAAACCCATTTCATTCTCTGCATTGTTGTACTACACTAAACGATCGAGAACTTTCACGTAATGTCATCACAACTGCAGATTTGTTTATGCGGCCATGTTGCCTGGTGAGCTTTGTTTGCGCCAGCGACTGGCGCACACGTACATGAGTAATTGTAAGCCCAATTCAGTAAACATTCACAGATAAACTTGTAGAAGTTGCATCTAAAAGAACAATGCCAGAGACCTGTAGTGCTTTTGAATGTAATAACAGACGTGGAGATAAGCCTGGTTTAAACTTGTCACCACTTCTTGGCAAACCCAGAAAAACATTCCCGTGTGTGTATGGAGAACATTTTAGATCAGGTTAGTGTGCGCAGCGTTAAAAGGTGGATCTGGATGCGGGCTTTGGTTCGGATGTGATATGTTTTATTAGACCTAATGCTTGGCGAGACTAGCAGCATGTTTGTTGTGTACTGATAACATAGATTCGGCTAAACACCATAAAATATGCTAGATCTAGGCCCTGGCTTGTTTATTACTATTAGAAGTCCCCGTTTGAGCTTACCTTTGTCATAGTAAGGTATTTTTCTTTATTGGGACTTACCCATAACATTCCGGCACAAAACCTGCCTTGAAATATCAGTAGGCATCTCCAGTGTATTTAGAAATCCCAAATCCGGTAGCTGGATTGCCAAACACTTTTCAAGTAGAATAAATACGTTTGTGGTGAAATTAAGGAGACGAAGCCTTTATTTTTGTCATACGTACACAGTGAAATTCCTCCTCTGCATTTAATCCATCTGAAGCGGTGAACAAGCATGCATGCATACGCACAGAGAGAGAGAAAACAGTGTGCAGAATAAATAAATGTGTTTGTGAGTAAATGATACGGATCTGTGATGTCTGCATGTTTCAGCTTTTGGATGTAACATGATCTGCTAGTTTAAAATAAATTTTTAATCGTTTCAGAGAGAGATTGTACTGACTGCAGTCATCCTGATTTTCATTATGAACCATCGCAGCGGTTTCTTTGTTTGCCCAGTAATATGGCGGACGCTGCGTGATAAACAAAAACCTGTGACGTCAATGAAAGTCCTCTATACCACATCACACCAGGTCGTATCTCAGCTTTGGAGAGTGACAGAATGAAACCAATCACACTCCTGCGTTAATCAGACCTGCCCTAGCGCACAGTGTGAATTTGGTGAAGATCTGACGATGATTAATTTTTTGCCAAAAAAAACAGTAAGGGGTCTTATCCACAGTCTTTGTGGTTTTTTTGGGCAAAAAAATTCATCGTCCTCAGATTTTCACCAAATTCACACTGTGTTAGTACGGCCAAGGCTAACACAGGAGCGCGCTTAGTTTCGTCCTGACACGCTCCAGAGCCGAGGTCTGAGCCTCTCATTTTCATTACATTACACTAATAAACATTTATACGCTACTACACTTCCCTCCCCGTACTACACTATAACGAATACTAAAGCATACATTTCCTAGATTTACAAATTTCAGTTACTGTGTTACCTGTGAAAGGACTTGTACACGAGTTTACCTAATACACTGCATCACGTGTGTCATCTCTCAGTTCACTAACCTTGTTCACAGTTCTCTCCTCGGCGCCCAGGAGCGCACACACACCTCCCTGTGACCGGGTCACTCCTCGCCCCGTCCCCGCAGACAGCAACATGTGCGCAGTCCTGCCCGTAACGCCCAGCCGGGCACGCTGGAACAGAAAGTGGGCATTAAAGCAGCTTTATACAGTAAAGGGTATTGGTTTTAATATTGGATTTAAAACTAAACGACTCACTGATGTTACACTCAGCTCCTAGAAACCCAGGTGGACATCTGCATGCGCCTGTGGTGGCCTCACACACCCCGCCATTCTCACACCGGCACACTCTCTCACAGTCTAGACCATAGCGCCCACTCTCACACTCTAGAACGTAAATACACACAGCAGACATAAAGACATCAGATTAAAGGGGCTGTATGTAATTTTTAAGGCCTTATGCTGCCTTGTGAAATTGTAGTTGCAGTGTGAATATCTAGAAGACATCCAAGATAATGTGTAGCCCTTATGAATTGCCTTTTAAGCAAAACTGGAGGCGAGGTTAGAGTTCATTTCTGGGCCAGAAAAACACAAACAGAAGTCATAAGTGGAGGGAAAATAGCCATATCTGTTGGATGAAATTATCATGCAGCAGTTTCTCTAAGGTATTGTTGAAAGCAGGTTATTATTATAGCAGCTCTAAAAGCAGTGTTAAATGTTACATACGGCACCTTTAGCGCTTTAATGTCGCATCACAGACTTGGTATTTTCTGTTACAAATTCAAAAAAGTGTCCATTTTACCCAGATCACATTTGGGTCCGGTGTACCCCGGAGCACAGTAGCACTCTCCTGACACTGGGTGGCACAGCTGGTTCCTCTCTGAGCACTGACACACCCGATTACAGTTGGGGCCAAAGGTACCAGGCAGGCAAGCTGCGGAGAGAAAAAAAAAAATAACGTAACATAAAAGAACGCGTGAGTGAGTGTGCAAGAGAGAGAGAGACTGGCTACACTCACTCTGCTCACAGCCGTTTCCTGTGTAACCCGGTGGGCAGCCACACCCCCCACTAATGTGGTGGCAGGAAGTGCCATGTGGGCACGTGCACAGCTGGGAACAGTTAGTACCAAAGGTTCCGGGCCAGCAGGCTGAAAGAGACGAACACTGATGCTGTGATTTACAGCCATTACAGATATTAAACATTTTCCACAAGTATTTACCCACATACAGTAAACGTCTGCCTTGAACATCATACAGGGTCGCTGATGTGTGGCAACCAAGACGCACAACAAGCTAAGAGTGTTAACAACACACGCTAATCATTACAGGTATAAAAACAGTTTTAAAGATTAAATACTGCACCTTTAAAGCTTCATGTAAAGTCAAACACTTTTAAACATGTCAAACATTATTCACAGAATTATTATATCCATTATATTACAAACATTTACTGTTTGATATCAGGTCAGGTACAACCCAAACTCCAAAACAGTTGGGACGCTGTGTAAAAGGTTAATAATAATAATAAACAACAACAACAGAATGCAATGATATGCAAATCTCATAAACCCATATATATTTTCACAATACCGAGGGAATGCTATACAGTGGTAAACATGGCCCTGTCCCAACTTTTTTGAGACATGTTGCTCTCAAATTCAAAATTACCTTATTTGTTTCTTAAAATGGTACATTTTCTCATTTTAAACGTTTGATATGTTGTCTATGTTCCACTGTAAAAAAATATATATATATAAAATTCTATTTTATATATAAAATTATATGTTGGGGGGTGTATGAGATTTGCATATCATTGCAATCTGTTTTTATTTTTTTACATTTTACACAGCATCCCAACTTTTTTGGAATTGGGGTTGCACATGAGCAGCACTCGAGTTTGTATGGAACTGTACCTGCATCATCTACTGTACTACAGCTATTTATTTCTATACAAATCACACATTATACCGATTTTATTCACCATCCTGTGCTCTACTGTATTAATGATATTCTATACTGTATCTCAGCTTTGGAGAGTGATAGAATGAACGAACGCTTTATTGTCACGAGTCACAAGTACCAGCGAAATTAACCATCAACCCGTCCTTACATATACACATACATACAATTGACAGGACAGGAAGACAGGGATGAAAAGAAAAAATACAGAGTAACATGAGGAGAGGGGAGGAGAAAAAAGCAACCCCCACACTATGCTCCTGTGAGGAGTACAGTGTGGGAACATTAAAAAAAAAAAACAACACCTCAGCACATAAGCACAAAATAACACAAGCACACTTTACAACATGAAAACTCGGGACTTGAGGGGGGATCAGGGGAGGGGTGGAGGTAGAGGTAACCCAGCACAAGCAACCAGCCGTCTGTTCTTGCAGCCATGACCAAGCTAAGAACAAAACTAATTACACTCCTGTGTTCGTCTGACCCGCCCGAACACACAGTGGAAATTTGGTGAAGATCTGAGGATGGTGACTTTTTTGCCAAAAAAAACAGTCAGGGTTCTTTGTGGTTTTTTTAGGCAAAAAATTCATCGTCCTCAGATTTTCGCCAAATCCACACTGTGTTAGTACGGTCAAGACTAACACAGGAGTGCGCTTAGTTTCGTCCTGACACGCTCCAGAGCCGAGGTCTGAGCCTCTCATTTCCATTACATTACACTAATGAGCTACAGGTTTGTGATGCACAAATTTAAACATTTATACTCTACTACATTTACTACACTTCCTTCAACAACATCTGTTGTTCAAAGCACTATACAAATAAACTTGACTTTCCCCATACTACACTATAACAGGGTTCCCACTCAAAGGCCAATGTCATATTCCACTTTTTCTTCATCTTTACTGACTAAAGAGCTGAATTTCCATGACCTTTAATGAACAGACCATCAAGGACGTAGTAACTGATCTGTCCTGCCATCAAAACAACCATGACAACCAAAACATCAAACAGAACTGAGATGTGACGATGTGAGAGAGAGAGGACCAACCTCCACGACAAACTGTTTACAACAGGAACATCAACAAAGGACTAAATTTTGTTCCCCGAGAGAAAATCGACCCAAAACATCAATCAGAAGTGGAATCAGATGACAAATGAGAGAGAGGAGATACAATCCTAGTGAGAGGCCTGGAAAATTAATTAAGTTGGCCTAATTAGTAACTCGTTAGCAAAAAATTTGACAAAGCAGCAACCACATTTTGTGCAGAGTGATGAGTTTTTTCAAATAAAATAATCTGTGGTGGGTTTCCCAAAAGCCTCTTAACATTAAGAGCATCTTAACTAGGAGAAAGAGTCTTCATTGTGCTGCTCGCTCTACCATTTAACGATGATCTTTGTACTACGATGCTTTTGGGAAACTCGACACTGAACAGAAATCCGTGGAGAACTGACAGAGGAGATACGATTTAACTGAATTGTGGACGACGGACACCACGCCATGGCAACAGCTCATCGGCCTTCTGGACAGAGGAGCTAAAAACAGGCCGATTTGTGCTGAGCAAACAAAAACCAGCCACAATATTTTAAACCAAATCAATTGTGAGCTTTATTTATTAGTTCACGGACATTTTGTACTGAAAATGTCAAGTTTTCACTGCTTAGAAAATACTACATTTTGATAAATGGCAACAAAAATGTAAAGATATTACAAACGAAATTCCCTGACGTTCCATGATCCGTGGGAACCCTGCTGTAACTGTACTAAATAATACATCTCCTAGATTCTACTAATGACAGTTCCTGTACGACATTTACTTACTGTACTACACTATTACTGTACGGTATCTGAGGGTTTATAGCTGAAAGGTCAAAGTTATATGGACACTAACATTGTTCTAATACAGGGTTTGCGTTAATCGAGAATTTCTAGCCGATTACCGAAATTTAAAATAATTGACGGAAAGTTCTGAAGGTCATCCATCACTTTGATGGATAGAAAATTCAATATAGAAGTTTTAAATCTGACTACAAATTGGTAATATGCTGTACTACAAATATTTACCGTAGCTGTGTGTGTGTGTGTAAATGATGAGTGGACACACCTTTGTCACACTGAGCTCCTCGCCAGCCGGCTGGACACACACATCTCCCACTAACATGATGACAAGAAGCTCCATGTTCACACACACACTGCTCCTCACAGCCCACACCAAAGCGGCCCGACACACACGCTGGCAACACACACACACACACAATAGGAGGAGAACACAGGTTCTGATATGCGTATGTAACATTTGAAAGTCCTGTATCTATAATGTATAGATTTATCTTCTTACTTCACACACTATACTAGGAATCTTGGACCTCATCATCATCTATCCATAAAACAATCTGCACAGACTGGAGTGTAAACACAAACATCCTGGTACCAGAACCAGATTGTGGTTGTTGTTCCTACCTTTCTCACAGCGCTGTCCGATCCAGCCCGGTCCACACACACACTGCCCAGTCTGCCTGTCACACTGTCCTCTGTTCTCACACACACACTCCTGCTGGCAGTCCGGCCCAAAACAGCCTGCAACACACTCTGTAACCACAGCAACAGAGATAAACACCAGTAAAAACGGGCCAAATAAAAATACAGGGATTATAATATGTAATGTAACAGGTCAGAATTGTAGATCAGTTGGAATTTTTCAACCCAGGTTAGAATTTTTAATCGAGTTCATAATTTGCTACCGTACGTGTATTAAGGAGACTTACGATGTCTCGGGTTCGGATTTGGAAAGACTTTTCATTTTAAACCACCTGGTGGCATCATATATATATATTTTTTTCCTTTAATTTGTTTATTTTAATGGTAGACAGAAATAGGTGGACAGACAAGAGGAAATATTCAGTAGGTGTAGACAAAGAGGAAGTGGATGGAAAAAAGAGAGACAAAAGAAGTGATAGAAATCCCTCTTAGATCCTCCAAAATTTTACTGAGGTTGAAAATTATGAACCAGGTTTATTATAAAAATTAACCCAGGTCAAAGAAAATCACCTAGGTTGAAATTTTTGACCTGTAACATTTAGATTATTAGGAAGTTGTATGCTTTAATTATATATTCATACAAAGTTTTGCGTTCGCAGCTGAGTAGTGAGTACTGACTTTTTTTTTTTTTTTTTGATTCATGGATTAAGACCTGTAATAATTAGAAAGCACAGCATCGCAGGCTTCATAATTAAGTGTATGATACAGCACAGACAAACAGGAAGTCCCCATTTCCAGCTGTGTTACATTTTGTGGTAAAGCCGCATCCACGGATCTGTGATTTCCTCTCAAAATGTAACTCACTAAATAAACTAAACTTGAATCCAAAGAAGCACTCGAAGCAACAAGCGTCGAACACGCTAACCAGTGCTTCTGGTAAACTATATTTATAAACTATAAAGTCTTCCAGATGCATGCAGTGTGTGTGGTTAGCGAGTAAACACCCCTGGAGCTGCAATCCTGAGAGTTATGAGGTGAGAGGAGCCTGACTGAGGCAGACAGAAGACTGAGGTTTACGCCTGAGGTGGTCTGAGAGACAGTGTGTGGCCGAAAGCAACAGTAAATGTCTGCCACTGGCACTAATGAGCTGCCAGACACCAGCAGGAGACACGATGATGTCAGGACTGGGAGCTGCAGTGCCTAATTTGCTCCCCAAATACGAGACCCCAGATCGAGTCCCAATTATATCGTTACTTTTACAATTTATAAGGTCACACTGAACGAAACTCGAGTCACATCTGCTTCCGAGGACTGGAACCGGAGCCGACTTTAACTGTTAATTGTTCAATTGGACTCAACAGCTTCCACATGTCCTGGATTTCTTTACAGTCGACTGTCAGGCTGCGTGGAGCGCTGAGGGAGCAGCAGGACGTCCAAGACCGAGCCGAGGGAAGTCGATTAGGAGACGTGCGAACTGTAAAACCAGTAAACTGAAAAATATGGATTCACAAATAAAAGCTCTTCTGATTTACATTTCTGGCTAAAGTTTGCTCAAGTCTCATTCATCGTACTTGTTTATTATAGATCTAAATTTCTATACATCTGCTTTGTGATGTTAAATCAGTATATAAATAAAATATAAACTGAATCTGACAGATGATGGTTTTATGACTGAGATTTGCGTCACTCTGAAGGTTTATAGTTGGTGATCAAGCACAAGACAAATCTCAGCTTACACCAAGTGTACAGTACGTCCTTAAAGAGATTTAGACAGATTTCAGGATTTGATGGAACCTTTGTTCTAATTACCAATAGTCGGAAAACTCATTTTGTGGCCAAAAGTATGTGCACCCTTAACCATCGCACCCATACTATGTTCTTGTTGAAAGTCTCATTCCAGATTATTCCCCTTTACTGTTATAATGAGCTCCTCTCCTCTCTTCTGGGAAGGCTGATCCACTAGATTTTGGGGCGTCGCTGTGGGGATTTGTGTTCATTCAGTTCAGCTGTAAGAGCATTAGTGAGGTCAGGCTCTGGTATTGGGATGTTGAGGCTCCAGTTCATCCTAAAGATGTTCAGTGGGGTTGAGTTCAGTCAGGATTCTGTGCAGGACGCTTGAGTTCTTCACTCCAACCTTCACACACCACGTCTTCATGGAGCTCGAATTGTGTACAGGACCATTGTCATACTGGAACATGTCCTAATGGTTAGAGAAGCAGCTTTGGGACCAAAAGGTTGCCAGTTCAATTCTCTGGACCAGTAAGAATGGCTGAAGTGCCCTTGAGCAAGGCACGGAACCCCACAACTGCTCCCCAGGCTGCTCTGGGTGTGTTGCACGTCGCTCTGGATAAGAGCGTCTGCTAAATGCTTATAACGTAATGGAGCAGGTTTGGGTCTCTTAGTTACTCCAGTGAATGGAAATTATAAATCTACAACATGTACAATTGTGTGCTTCCAACTTTGTGGCAACTGTCTGGAAAAAAGAGCCACTTATGGGGTGCACATACTTTTGGCCATATGCCAATGCAACTACATTTATATCCGACTATTGAAAAGGACAATTCTGATTTGTGAAAGTCTAGTTTAGCAGTTTGTCATTATTCTTCTATGTAACAGATTTTATATAAACAAACCCACGTCAGCATCGTCTCCTCACTTTATTATTCCAAATGTCTCATTCCCCCCCCGATACTCACCGCGCTCACACGCCGTGCCCGTCCAGCCACTGGGGCAGGAACAGCGTCCAGTGATGTGATCACACGTCCCGCCGTTCTGACACAAGCACCTCTGACTGCAGCCCAACCCATAAAACCCCATCGGGCATTCTGGGAGAATTTTAAAATAAATAAATCAAACAAACACACACTAATTTTATCCATTTCTCATTATGCATTACACCGATTACTACGACTCTGATTCTTCCCTCACTCTGTGAGCAGGTCAGTCCGGTCCACCCTGCCGTACACACACACTGTCCGGTGGTGGCGTGGCACCTCTCAGTGTTCTCACAAGTGCAGGTCTGGGAACAGCCTTCACCGTAAAATCCGGCTGGACACGCTGGAGTACAGAAGGACAGAGAGGAGAGGAGAGAAACACAGATGTGTGAACATCTGCATGAGCCTCAGTAATGTATGCAGGTTTATAGACCTGTTTACTTTTAGAGCACGGCTGCCTGTCTTTGGAGAATAAAATAAATATCTACATAACGACTTTGTCTTCTTTACGTCTGGAAGATATTCGTACAGGAGTTTCGTTGAGAGTTTGTTCAGAAACAGTCCACTCACTCTGGTTACAGTTTGGACCAATCCAGCCTGCAGGACACACACATCTCCCACTGAGGTGATCACAGCGTCCGCCGTTCAGGCACACACACTTGTGTTGACAGTCCAGCCCATAATAACCCTGAGGGCAGGCTGATGCAACACACACACAAAACCAATATGTTTAATAATACATACACATACTGTATATAATTAAAGCCAAGAAAATAACTTACGTCTCTCACAGAACGTTCCAGTCCAGCCCACCTTACAGGTACACGCTCCACTTACGTGGTCACATGACGCCTCATTATCACACTGGCAGCGCTGCAGACATCCCAGGCCAAAAAACCCACCAGGGCATTCTGAGAGAGAGAGAGAGAGAGAGAGAGAGAGAGAGAGGACCGAATCATGAGCAGACTGTATAGGAACTGTAAGCGTATGATAAACACACAAGTTTGTATCACAGGTTCAGTCAAACCTTGTTTCTGATTTACTAAACATATTAAAGTTAGCTCGCGTTTTATTTAACACCCATAAAAAACAGGAATTTCTAAGAGGTTTGATCTCGGGGCATTAAAAACAACTTTTATTTAAAAAAAGAAGAAAGAACCGAAAGGTTTATGTTTGGTTCCTGAGGTTAAAGTCAGGGTTTGGATTTTTGTCTAGGGATGGCATTAAATGTTTTGTGGGCGTGGCTTTGTAGGGAACTGCAAAGGTGTTAATAATGAGGTGCTTTGTTTATGCTCACATCCTCCAGAATTACTGCCTTTACTAAACTACCGGCATATAGACATGGAGCCACATGTGCATGTGTAGACTATTCTAAGAGGTACACTGGAAATACAGTACACTCTGTAACATTACACACACACACACACACAGGTATGACATCGTAGAAGTTTATTCCTATTAAACCATTTCAACCAGAAGACTGAGTCATGGGTGTAACTGCGCATGACAGAAGGTTCTCAGAGGAGCATAAAGAGAGCTGCGTTGTTGTAGATGGATGTACAGTGAGCGTAAATATGTAGCTGTAGATGATGTGGAAAACTCACTGAGCTCACAGCGTGCTCCTGTAAACCCGGCTTCACAGTTGCACTGCCCTGTTACAGCATCACAGCTGCCGTCGCTGTTCCTGCAGTCACACATGTTCACACAGTCCACTCCCCAGTGTCCGGCATCACAGGCTGTAAACGATGCACATACAGTCTACACAGGACGATAAATACGAGTGGTGTGTGAGGTATAACGCAGCTCATCAGGGTTTTGTACCTTTCCTGCAGTCGTGACCGGTCCAGCCTGCAGTACAGAAACAGCGGCCTGTCACGGGATGGCATCGCCAGCTGTTCTCACACACACACTCCAGCTGGCAGCTCTCACCAAATCGACCAGCCGGACATGCTACACACACACACACACACACACACACACACACAGTACATACTGATGCTTAGTGTAACATCCTGATGGATTTTGTCATTTCAAAAAACGTGAATCTAGATTTACAGAGGTAAATCAGGCCAACATTCTTAAAAGGGATTTTTTAGGGGGTTCATAAAAGAACGAGAACACTTTGACAATCTCCATCCCTTAAAGGTCAACCAATTTGTAAGAATAAAAATTGACAAACGTGACAAAACTACTTTCCATCCCGATGTGTTACTTGGTGAAATAGTGGAATTAAATGAAAGCTATGCAAAAGTAGCAACACGATTTGGAATAATAAACACATGGAAATGCATAGCTCCAAATAAAATACAAACAAAGAAATTAAACATTCCACGAGATTATACTGCAAAAATATCATTCACTGCTGCATGTAAAAAAAAAAAAAAAAAGTCATTTATCAATAACTTGCTCAATAGCCAGAAATGTTCTTTTATTGATAAACATACAATAAATTCTAAAAACATCAGTGTTACAAAATACATTGCCTTTCCCAACACTAACTGTAAACCCTAATTCACAGAGGTAAATCGAGAATCACCTGATTTCTAAAATCACCTGTAACAAATAACAGCCATCATGACGATTTATCCATTTTCACATTAAAACATATTATAAATTCATTCACTTGCACCCAATTATGGATTTCATTTACAATAATAATAATAATTAATAAATAAATAAATCCCTCCTATTGTTTGTGCAGGTAGACTGGGGTTACCATAGTAACAGGTAGAAATTAAAGGGTTTATTTTTCATAAACCAACTCCTAACACAAAAAATGAAAACTCTTTGGCAAACATCACGAATACAAGCACCTACTTTCTCTACAATCTCAACCCGAGTGACTCTGAGAATGGAAGCTAATTACTTCCCCTGATGTTTGGATAAACATTTCCTCATCATTCTTAAAGACTCAAATGTACAGAGAAAACACTTTCATCATTTCAGAGTATGATGTAAATGTCAACTGCTGCAAAAATCTTTGGCTTGGGTTTAGATGAAGCTTTGATTTTAAATGTGCATTCGGTAAGGTTTGTCGTTAAACGTTTCCATTTCCACCCACGTACACAAAGCTCCGCCCCCAGAACTTACAGTGGTTCAAGTAGAGTTAGTGTTAGCAAGAATGGTCGCGTACATTCGGACATTCGCCTGCTCGACAGCAGAGTTACAGCTCTGTAAACAGGCCTGATTTATGAGGATGTGAAGGCGTGGTGGGGGCGTGGCTATAAAATGATTGGCAAGCAGCCAATCCTGATACAAACATACATCCTGGACCGGAAGGCAGGTTTACCAAACTGTTTTTCCCCCTGTTCAGTTCTGTAATACACTTGTTCTGAGACAGCAGCTTAAATTATTATTTTTATCATCATTTCCTGCATCATCTGAATTCGTAAGAAACTCAAAATATTGACTATTGCACCTCTGAAGGAGCAATCATCACTTTGTAGACAGAAGATGGACCTCGACAGAAACAGGACATTCATCTAAAGCACATGCAAGTTGTGTGCTGACGGCTGTTTTAGCCCAAATCACTGTTAACATGAGTTAGTTATTTTAACTGGTGTCTGGATCGTCACTCCCAAATAACCAAGTTAATATCCGTAATGTCTAATAACACACTAAGGCGAAGGAGCAATTAAAAAGGAGAGCAACATTCAGTGTTACAGTATCGTCTGAGTAAAAACGTTAAACGTTTATCATTTCTGTGACACTTTGGACTGCAAGGACATGAAGAGAGACAGAATCAGCTGGATGAAAGGCACCACGGCAGGATGGTTTTTAGTGAAGTGTTACAAGAAGATTATTAAAAATAAGGCATCACAAAATATCTGATTAGATCTTTGATGAAGATGAAACTTGCTCACAGCCTTGACAGAATCGGCCCAAATATCCGGGAGGACAAAGGCACGAGCCGCTGTGTTTATCACACGACCCTCCGTTTTCACACACTGGGCACGTCACATTACAGTTCACGCCCCACTGACCGACAGCACACTCTGAGAGAGAGAGAGAGAGAGAGAGAGAGAGAGAGAGAGAGAGAGAGATCCAGTAGTAATAAGCTGTGTTCGTTAACACACATTACACTGCATATTAATGCACTTTATGCAAAATCAAACATGAACCACAAACAATTTACAGGTTTTAAACCTACAATAAAATATGCAGAAATCTTCACTTGATGAACCTTTTTTTTTTTTTTTCTTTTTTTAAAGTCGCCCAAAATGGTTTTGGATCATAAAATCATAAAAATGTTGTTAG
>JAOEHJ010000019.1:1078326-1092103 GCA_025447855.1 Potamarius usumacintae | reverse complement strand
TCTACCCAATGGAGAATGAGCGTTGAATATGGTTTACAATATTGCATGGTTGTCAAGACAACATGACGTCACACATCAGAGACATAAAACTTCTGTGCTAGTGAGCGACTGTGACAATTTGTAAACAAACATGGCCGCCAGGTTTGCTTGGTTAAATACAGAAGATTTTGAGAGAATTTTGATAAAGAAAGATGCGTTGAACACCCAAAAGGAATGTATTATAATAATAATAATAATAATAATAATAATAATAATAATAATAATAATAATAATAATAATAATAATAATAATAAGTTTTTAAAATCATGCTGATAAAACATTGGGATTAAAAAAATTACAAAAATTTCAGTTAAACTCCAAATTTCCACAAAACAGTGCTATTTAAGTTCTCTAAAATACAATCTCGTGACTATGTTCTTATGTTTCTTTATTCTAGAGAGCGAATAACAAACTAAAAGACCGAGTCGATGTGTATGTTAGTAACAAATCAAATATCAGTGAATGTCCTGATGTTACAACGAGCAACACAGACCGGAAATCAAAACTAAAACACGGCTGTATCACCAAACACTAATTCTGCGTCGTAGCCTTTTAAAAGCAGCTTCACTGACATATGGAACTTCTGCAAACCTCCAAACTGAAGGTCAGTGTTTATTACACCCTCATCACTGACATTTACATTCATCCAAAACAGACCAATATGACACACATTTGTAAACGATTACATTTCTAACTTATTGAATGTTAGAGCTATTAAAATGGCTGTTGGGTTTGGAGCTCCTGATTTCTCAATAAAGATCTGTTTATTGTGTTCGCTTACATTTTTATCCTCGGAGTGAATTGTCTCTGTGATATTGTTTATCTTGGTTGGATTCACTTGTAGGCATTTATTGAGAGTCGATCTGGTTGACCTTGAATGTGATTGTGTCGGATTCAGACTGACGTTCAGGCCTCGTTAAAGGCTCGCATTTGAAGGCGTTTCTGCAGAACAGAATCAATTATGTTTTATATCGAACCATGTTCACACACCACTGATAGCTTCTCGCTGATCCAAACTGATTTCTCTTGAAAAGTAGGCCACATGAAAACAGAAGCTAACTGTGGACCGAATAGCGTTAGCATTCGCAGTTTTTACTCCCCGAAGATACACGTGGTGGGTTCAGGGTTCCACAACAATAAAGCGTTTCACCACTAACTTTTGTAAATCTAGTAATATTTTGGATTAACACAGGGTGAGATAAAGTCGTTATGGTAAAGTTTTACCCCAAACCAAATTCTCAGTTTTATTTGTTTGTTTGTTTGTTTGTAAGAGACAATGCCACATTAATAGTGGAACGATCCGTTTCCATGGAAACATGGTGAAGTATTTTTAAAGAGCTGAAAAAAAAACCACGACCGACACGCGTGTAATTTTGAATTCTTGTGACTCTCTTTATTAATCCTGATATATTTACAATGTGGTGTTTACACTGAAAATAGTTGTCATTATTGTCTTACTGCATTTTCAAAATTTATCACAAAAGATGAGCACAAATGGCATTATCTTTATAATATAAAAGGAAGAGGAAAAAAAAAAAAAAAACAAGGCTAATAAATCAGACATGGTGGAAATGACCTAGTGGTCAGGGACAGAGATTATAATAACATGGTGATGTGGACAAAATATAATTTCTTCATTAACATAAATCTGTTAAAGAATTGTCACAAATGAATGTGTGCTTACATATTCGGTATACTACTTGGTAAGGTACTGTGGTGTTTTGGATCTGGAATAAGACAATACTTTAAGAAAGAAATAAAGAAAGACACGGCGTCCCACGTGACTACAGGTTTAAAGTGAGAGCCTGAAGCAGCTCTACGGTTCCAGGGTCAAAAAACACGTCATAGGTGTCATGTAAAGTCCTTCCAGTGTAACACCAGTGAAGAGAGCTTCTCAACACAAAGACCAGGGAGAGCTCCTTGAATCGTCTTCAGTTTAACATTCTTTTGAGCCGTTTGATCTGATCGCCTGGTTCTTCACCATTCCTGGAGAAATTGCACATTGAATCCAAGTTTCTATGAACAGCAGACTATCCATCGCATCCACTGCTCATCACTGCTCTCTCATGGATTTGTAGATCAGGACCTTCAGACCATCACTGACCATATGTGGCGTCCATTGGTCCACTTCTCACTGACTGCCAAGGGAATGAAGGTGGAGCTCTTTTCCTGCTTTCTGTGCGGAGTAAGAGCGCCATCGTGGTGGCTGCGAGTTGTAATTGCAATCATAAACAAACTCATGACATGATCTGGAAAAGGAATTGATGGAATTTCTCTGTTTTTGTGATTTCAATTCCATAAATCATTATTATATTGCACACATTATACATTACTGTAACAGGAAGAAGCTTGGTCTAGTTATTCTATTTCTGTCACTAAATTCTAATTAATGGCTAAGTGAACAATAAATACCAGGATTGTTAAAAGGTTAAATTTTTATTTTTGTTGAGCGAATACAGGAGAGTTAAACTTGTACTTTTAAGTCATAAATATTGGCACATCTTTACATTACGGAAATAAATTATGGGAAGCTGTCTGTCTTTATCAACAAGCTGTAACTTATTTTGTTAAACTGTACATACTTGAAACAACATATGCTATTCTAACATTTATAAAAATTCTAACTTTGTTAAAAGTAGTGTGTGTGTGTGTGTGTGTGTGTGTGTGCGTGTGTGTGCTGAGTAGCCAGATCTTGGACCAGTGAAGGTCACTAACACAGGCCCTTGTTGTCATTCCGGTTTCATGGCCTCATGCCCTTGTCTCCCTTCCTCCACACTTGGCACAGAGGATCGTGATGTTCGTGTTGTTCCGAGTCCAAACATGCAGTTAAAATAGCTCTCCCTCTTCACACCCAGCAAGTTTTACTGAGGAGGTGAAATTTCATCTGCGTCTCGGAGACTCGAAACAGTCCTGGACACTCGTGTGTAACAACGTGTTTAAGCAGCACTAATGCTCTGAATATCCGGGTTATTACAGGCCTTATGTGCACGATCATCTGCGCCAAATACCACATTTCAGAAAAGCAGAGCGTTTAAAATGCTCAATGTATTTACTCATGCGGTGGTTTTAATAATAATAATAATAATAATAATAATAATAATAATAATAATAATAATAATAATAATAATAATAATGATGATGCACATCAGTATTCATGTACCAAGTCCGGGCCACAGTATTTCTACTTTTCTGATTAAATCAGTTTTGAATAAAATACACAGGAAAAGAAAAGAACATTCGAGCTGTTTAAATATCTTTTTCAAATTATTTTTTATTCTTCAAAGATTCTGGCTCATTTTGTGCTCATTAGTGCTCATTCTTTTATTAATTTATAATATAAAATAAACACATCTGACAACCGACTAAAAAACAAAAACAAAAAAAAAGTATTTTTAGCCAAAGCGACATTCATTTCCACATCAGTTTAATTCATTAAGTGTATTATTTATAACAAACACTAAATTGCCCTGATGCGAACACTGAATACTGAATTAATGGCCTATTTTGCTCACAAATGCTGCTTTAGTTTAAGACTCAATGCAATCATTCTCAGAAATAGCGATTATTATTATTATTATTATTATTATTATTATTATTATTATTATTATTATTATTATTGCCACAACAACCGCCATTTTAAGTCAAATTAGCGTCGTTGTGGTGGATTTTTCCTCGCGCTTCTTGCAAAAATGTCTCGCATTGTTTGGACTAAAATGACGACAGACAGTATTTGCATTTAATTAGTTGTTGCATTCTGAATTATACACATTATATAATTTTTACACGCTCAGCAGTCCTTTTGACATTTCAGCTTCAGAACAGGGACGTTACACGAGTTCAGATAGCTTTAGGTTTACTTACAAAGACGTTTTAATTAAAATAAAACATGAATGACTGTCGGTGTAGCTGGTGATCTTCCGTCTCGACGTGAACGAAAGCTCGGCGTCGTCCTCTTCGCGCGCGCGCCCTCAACAGCAGATCTCCCTTGGCGTTGCAGCACCTCACCAAACCTCACATAGCAGACATCATGAAAGCAGCCGAATCTTTTTGGAGGCTCAACAACGAGATGTTACTCGCGGAAATGTTTTTAATGGCTCCTCCTCTTCCGGGACGTCAGTTCTTTGGAATGGCACCAAACCTCTCCAGGCAAACATCTCACCTTGTCTCAGTTATTTACTCCAGCAGTGTGTACAAAAGAATAACAGTGAACATAGTCTATATCAAAGATGAACACACAGACGGCTAACAATGATGGTGGTATGCACGAGCGGTCTGTATTTCGAGACATCTAAGATATTTATAGACTATGATACAGTCCTGATATAATGGGACAAACCGATTCACGCTCATTTGAGAAGGATAAGAAGTTAATCCAAGGATTAGTCAGTTATAAAGTCGGCTACATACCAACAATACTAACAGCGAGGCCGAGAAGGACACAAATGTTTTCATTCTGAGCTCCAGGGTATTGAGCAAATTGGTTCCTAAACCCTTTCCTCTACGTTTTAGTGTTTCACCTTCACTAACACACCTATACTGTCTTTAGAAAGACTGTTTATTATTCACATATCAGTTGTATTGGGAGTGTTATAGTTGGACAAACAACAAATATCCTTGACCCGTGGACTCCAAGACCAGAGCTGGGAATCACTTTGGAAAAGAAAAACATAACTCATGCTTATGTCCAAAGAAACTCTTTTGAAACATAAGTTGTCATGCAGAGAAAAAAAAATTAAACTCGTACATGGAAAAAAAAAAATTCCTGTTCACATGCTTAAAAGCCACTTGAGAAAGGATGTGGTCATGTAGAGGCACAGCTATCACCCTTGAAATAGGCAATGCTGCCCCAAATCTGACCTCAAACCACATCTTGAGGGGTCTGTTGGATACACACAATGAATAAACAGAATGAATAATGCAGTATTTAGCTTTAGACCTACAGCCATTTTGATCAGTACAGTATTGTCACAGTGTGACTTCCAGCTCAACTGCAAATTTAACCTTGTCCTATACACGTTTAGGAGAAAAAAAAAAGGGGGTTCTTCAGTGTTCCTCGCTTCTAAAAATGAGTTCTACTTGGAACCCCGTCTGATGGTGGAACATTTAAATGTTCCATGTATGATCCTATAATTAAGAGTTCACTTATGGGGCAACTAAAGAGCCTTTCAGAGTTCTAATGTTTCTAAACCTGTACATGTGGTGGTGCTATGCATTGTGTTCTTGCCCCGTTTGCTCTCCTAAGTCTAAAAACCTGGACATGGCCTTGTTGTTGAGTCAAGAACTAAACACAACTGCAGACAACTACACATAATGAAGGTGTCACCAGCTTACTAAATTAGTCTTGTGTTAAGAATATACAGTGCAAACAGATTTAGTAGGCAGTTAGTAACAAGCAAACTAGTCATTACGAAGCACCAAGTGTGAAATTTAGGTTTTAACTTAAGAACTTAAGAACAGCTGGTGCAACTCTATCCAGACATGGCTGCTTTATAAGCAGAAGCATCAAGTAGGAGGTGGGAATAAAAAAAAAAGCAACTCTGGCAACCTGATGCTGGAGAAAGGGTACACAGTCATGAAAGGACTAAAGTGCCTCCGCAGGGGACCAAGCGGGTGAAAAAGTCTGAAATTCTTTTCCCAGTATTCACTCGTTTACACATATATACAAACATATTTTTCGAACATTGCCTTTCAAGTCCTGTCCCTTTCCTGGGACTGATGCAAGAAACTGAATTTTAGAATCTATAAAAAATTCAGGATAATTCTAAAGTAACTGTAACGTTCCATTATGCTATTGTTTTAGTTTCTGTTCTACTTTTTTTTCTAAAATGTCAAAACACCCAAGTGATCCTAAAATCACTGACCTGTCATTACAAACAATAAAGTGACACGATGACATTATATTATAACAAACATATGTACACAATCACGTTGTAACGCACTTTTCTTCTCCTTTTAGTACTACGATGATGGCTTTATTCAAAGTTGATACATGATCCATCTACCTCACATGAATGTTAGCCAGATGTGCAATGAGCTCTTTCACAGCCTCTGTGGGAATTTGAATCCAGGCTCTTACCATTTGGTCCATGAGGCCCTGGGATTTGGAAAACTATTGATTTAAATGTGGTGCCCTTATTTTGTGTCTCACCATTGGCAGACTCCAAATGTCAACACTTCAGCATAGGTCTAGAGGCTTCGATCCAAGACTAAGTTTCTCTTGGCTTAATGTGTCATATGGTCACTCTGTAGTAAGGCGATATCAAATAAGCATGACAAAGTACTTTATCATATTTCTACTGAATTATATTCCACAGCCTTAAAATGCTTTTTTGGCCTGGGTTTGTAGTTTGTGAGTCATGAGTGTTTAGTAAACCCTTTGAAAATCCAGACAAGATGATCTTGACATTTATAAGACATATACAAGATTTTTTGGGGGCCTTTAGGAGGCTTTTTTTGGATCACAGTTGGAGCATATTCCAACATAATTTGTCACGCTATTGCTGGGTTTTTTTTTAATTATTGTGAATATTAAAATTTTAAGCAATATAAATGTAAAATCCTGATGGTGTTGTTAATGGGTTCTGCTGGTCCCAATTTAGGACCATTAATTAAGTTTATTAAGGCGAATTAAGTTTGTGATTATCTGTAAGTTGTATGAGTTATTAGGCGAAAATGGACTGTGCGTTTTATAATTCATTGTAATAATTGGACTTATTCATTGTTTAGAAATTCAAAATTAGATGTAAATGATTAACCTGACTTCCAGCAGGACACAACTGGTCAGTTTTCACTTCTTTTGAACACGTCATCTCTCTCTCTCTCTCTCTCTCTCTCTCTCTCTCTCGTCTTGCTTATTTGTCACATTGGTCTTTCACCCATTCAACACCAGTAGAGGGTTTTTTAGATGGCGCTTTATGGTGGGGGGTGAAAGGTGTTGGCCTTGACTTCACGGAAGTTCAAAGGCAATTTGTGTTCTGAAATAGCGTGGACCTCAAGCACGTCCTATACAGTGCCTGCATTTCCAGATATATCGAAACAAAATCAGCCAATGTATAAAGTTGGAACCCAACAACAACAACAAAAAATGCCCTTCTTCAACCAAGTAGTGGTGAGCATGTGGTAATGGTGAACACATGGTGAAATGTGCAGACATGCGCGCACACACACACACGGCTTTCAGGGATGTGTAATCCACCACAGCATAGTTTTCTTCCGAAAGCCAAAACCATTAAATAGTTTTCTGTGTGAAATGACAATGAAAAATGTCCCTCTCTCAAAAAGCCACTTGTATAAAATATTATTTAAAACGGAAAATATTAGTAGTTTCATAATCTTAGTCTCTGGGATGGTACCTCCTTATTTATTTATTTATTTATTTATTTAACTAACTAACAGCGGAAGGAATCTCACTCCTTCGAGCAGAAGGTGCAATTAAGAGAAAAAAAATACAATTTAGTGCCGGTGCATTTACGACGTTGTCTAGACTGGACGTGTTTTCAAATGACCGCTGGAAATTTCTTTTAGTGCCCACCCTTAGCTTGCTTCTAGGCTTTTACACACACACACACACACACACACACGTGTTTTCTTCAGGCTATGTGAGGGTCATACCTGGACTACAAACAAATCTGCTCTCCTTAATGCTTTGCAGACATTTCATCAAAACAACAGCAACAAGAGTAGGATGAACCATCTGGCTGCACAAAGATGACAAATTAGAAATCAAACCTTAATTGACTGTAGCTGGTTTACTTTTGCCAAAAAGCAAACTTTCCCAACTCGCGTTGATTTGCGAGAGGAAACGCTCTTTGATTCTCCAATTACAGGCTGGAGTGGGTTTAATGTCCCTTAACATTTAACATTTAAATCCTTTTTTGTTTTGGCTTCGTTTTCTGAGACGATTTCTGAGGGGAAAAAAAGTTTGTGGAGCCACTGCACATTGCTGTTGACATTTCATTCAATTTCTTGTATTTGATCTTTCCTCGATATGAGACATTTGAGCGTCATGTCTGTGGAGCTAAGCGAAATGTTCCGAATTGCAGCTTTAAGAAAAAGTTATGTACTGACTTCAATGAAGTAAACTCAATTCCTATTTTTTTATTACATTCTTAACTTTGCATATGCATATATTCAACGTTTCCTCCCGCTTTTCACCGCATAACATGTAAACAGCTAGCATAAACAACAGCTTACAATGGGATAGAAATAGAAAACCCTGCAGCCTTCGCTTCGCTTCGACCTTTTCCCATCCTCTAGCGTGGATAATGCAAATGAAAAAGAAAATAAAAGAAAAAAATAAACAAGTACATATTTACAGTGAGTAATAATACACAATGGTGATTAATCATATTGCATAGTCTCAAAGATGGGCATTTACCTGTAAATAAAGTCAATAATAATAATAATAATAATAATAATAATAATAATAATAATAATAATAATAGTAGATACAATCACAACTTCATCGATTACAATAAGTCAAGGGCAATTCAGAGTAAAATGGTTCTAGTTGATGGGAAGCTTCGCTGGATCCTAATTCTTTATTAGAAAAAGGAGTTTTTTACATGATGGAAATGGCCTTCTTTAGGTCTCACTCTCTTAACATCATTTATGCTGAAGATGATGCTATTTTAAAGCAAGAGATGCTGGAAAAAATAAAAACATGTCATACGTCCATAAAAGTCCCAACTTTTGTGTAGCTATGCAACAACCAAGTACTGAAATCAGCTTCTGTCTTCATTACGATTCAACTTTGCATTGAAATTTTTTTGGAATTATGATAATATCCAGGACATGAGAGAAAAAAAAAAACAACACAGTTCACAAAAGAGGGTTACCGGAAAAATACTGCAGGCGATCTCGGCTTAATTTCTTCTCTTTCATTCGTCGGTTCTGGAACCAGATTTTCACCTGTCGGTCGGTGAGGTTCAGCATGCGCGAGAGCTGCAGCCGTTTTTCTTTGTTGATGTAAACATTAAAGAAGAACTCGCGCTCGAGCTCCCGGATCTGAAACTTGGTGTAAGGGCATCGCTTCTTCCGCGTCCGAGTGGCACCTTAACATTTGAAGACAGAAGAAATATTATTTAAGAAATAGTAATTTTATTATATGGGACGGGGGGATAACCAAATAATTCGCAAAAAAAAAAAAACGGCCTAGGTCAAAGGTCATTAAGAAATAAACCACATTGTGCTAAAGGCTCTGTATTTTCCATCCTGCTGGTGACCACGAGCAAAAAGAGCAACATGGAAACACACCACATTTACATTTTTCAGTTCTTCCGCAATGTGATTGGAGAAGATTAATAAACCTGATTACTAGATACCTAAACTGGCTGTTTATTGATGATTAATAATTTATATTTCCTGCTGAGGGGAAATGGAACAGTACAGTAACCAACCTTACACTTCATCTGTAATGTGGCTACGGTTTATTACCGATTTATACTAGATAGATAGATAGATAGATAGATAGATAGATAGACAGACATGCTGGGTTCGAGGTGTAGATATCTGTCGTACTTCAGAAAATCGATCTTTACTCTGGGTCTTTATTTTTCACAAATCATTAACACACGTGTGCTAGCTAACATTAACACTAAATGCAGGGTTACAAACTGAAAAGCACCTTACGCTGTGATTTATTATTTACTATTTAACATCCTGGTGAAATAAAATCCCCTCAAGTATCATAAGACGACTGATACAACATGCATACTACAAATAGCTGTGTATCATCAGCCCGAACATATCCAGATCAGTGAAAGGATGGAAGTTGAGAGCTCAGTCAGGGCCTGGATGAGGTTTTCAGAGTACTGACTTTATCACGTCTCTATTTTTAATGGAAAGGAGAATTTTTTTTTTTCGAAACTCGGTTCATTCCTCATCTATAAAGCAGAAACGCTCAGATGTACCATGCCCTCAGGGTGTGTTTATTTTTTTTATTATTTTAAATCACTAATCACTGTGTTTGTCTGAGATGGAGGACGCCGTTCCAACACTAATGAGGAAGGGTGTGTTAAACGCGCTACACACTTTCACAAGTGGAAGCTCACCATGCAATGAGAACCCCCTACAACTCCTTAAATACAATTACTGAGCTGAAACTGCATGTAGGTTTAAATAGCTCTGTTCTGCCCAATTGCCTTTACCCTCGGCGTCTCCTTTAAAAATCCCCTTTAAATGTCTATAGCGCAAGTTCATGATCAAAGTTAACATTTGTCACAGCAGCTCGCTCTTAAAATTTCACAGACTCACATAGAGCAACGTTCGTGTGTAACATATCGTTTATTTCTTTTGAAAGCCCTTTTCCCGTCGTAAAAATTCTTCTTGTTGCAAGAAATAGGTTTTGTAGGTTATAATAAAATCCTTTGAATGCTTATAAAACTGCACGTAAAATCTGGCCGGCGAAACGCAGGGCTCGAACCCTTCACCCTTTTTATTCTGTCTCTCTCTCCTCTCTCCCTTTACAGCTGCCGGATGGATACCTACTGGAGTGCTCGCTCTTGCAGGCGCCGTCGTCTTTCGCCGCCGTGGACGAGGCTCCCGACGTCGCGGTGGCGTGCTCGTCCTCTTCATCCTCATCTTCGCGCTGGTGCTCTTTTTCTGGGTCGGAACGCGCGGCCGGATCCGGTTTGCTGACGTCCTCTTCTTTTTGCACACAGTCCTCAACGGAGCCTCCGTAGGCACCCTCGAAAAAACGGTCAAAACCTTGCGGGAGGACGTTGTTGTTCTTTCCCGTGGCGGGGTAAAAGCTCGTGCCGGCTTGCTGATGAAGGTGGTGATGATGAGGATGATGATGGTGGTGGTGGTGGTTGTTATAGACGCTCTCGTTCTTCATCAGCATTTCCGTCATGGAGGACGATGGCGGAAGACATTCCTCTGCCGCGTAGCACGGCGCGTAGCTCCCTCTGTGGTGCCACTTGGCTGACGGATCCAGTCCGTACGACACGTCCCGAACCGGCTGCACGTGAGACAGGCTTGTGGGGTACGGGTAAGCGATCTGACGCGAGGAAGCCTGCGGCAGAAACGACGACACCGCAGAGGAGGAAGAAGAAAACTCGGGCACGTAGTAGGCACAGTTGGGGAGGTAGAGGCTCGAGCCGCAGCCCGTCCGCTCCCCGAACTCGGTACTTCTGTCTTTTCGCGTCTGGGAGCAGAAGTTGCCCAGATTGACCGAGTTAAACATCGTCCTGACTCATGCACTCGGTGTCCAGTCGGATGGATTTTTTTTTTTTTTTGCGGTGGGGGTGGGGGGGGGGGAGTTGGTGGTGATGGTGGTGGTGGGTGGGGGGACTCGAACCGCAGACGAGAGAAAGGGGGGAAAAATTTGGGAATGCGAGATGACGCGCGCTTGCTTTCCGTCTAAAGTCGCTCCTAAAGACACGTGATCGAAAGTAGATATATTGTCGTATATCAATTTGGAAAAGCTTAACGTCTGGAGGAGTGGTTCTCTTTAAGTTCTAGAGGTAGAGCTGAACACTATCGGCTTTCAGAAGACTTCAGCGATGTTCGAAGAATCAGTGATTATCGTAGCAACGTACAGCAAATCGAACCTATATTATGCACATGCGCAGTTATTGCGCTCCAGTAAATGCAAATTTCATATCACATGTAGCAGATAGACGGTGTATTAGTGCCTGTGATATGAGAATGTGGAATACTATATCTATATTCCAGCTATACTCCTGTAGGTCTCATATATGATGCATAATCACAAGGAAGTGCAAGCTGCCGATGGATGAGTGCGTAGTGTATTATTTTATTTAGTCTCCAGCTGAAGAAAAACTCAGAAAAGAAGCTTATTATGGGATTTTTAGGCGAATCAACTACCAGTTTTGCAACCATATTTACAACGGCTTTTTCTTTTGCAATAACAATTCTCTTCTCTTGTGACAGAATTAGGCGATTTGCAAACCACTTTATTCCGCATGGGTAGGCTATGACAGTTTCTTTAGACTTGTATAAATCCCATGCTATGTGTGGCATAGAATGCAAAAGGCAAGTATATTTTTCTGTGGAGTAAGACTTCTGGAGGCATAAGGCCGTGCAACATTGTTTTGACGTTATGAATAATTAACATTCACTCGGCCTTAATTATAAGAAACCTGCCAAATCCAGTTTGACCTGAGATTCAGAAACAGAGCGAGTTGGGAGTAAAGCAAAAGCAAAACTATAACTGACTTTTCTGTTACACACAGGACTTTTGTCCTACTGAGCTCGACTTGTGGGGAAATATTTATACACAGATTTCACGTCGATAAAAGAAACCGTGTTGTGAGTTCAATGCATTTGTGAACGTTGCTAATTTTTTAAAAATATATAATTTAACAGAAAAAAGGAATGTGTTTTGTGAAGAATGGAGACTTTTCTGTGGATAAAACCTCGAACGCCTTCAATCAAGTACAAAGGAAGCAGACAGCTGTCCAGACAGCACTTGAATTTGACCACTAAAGTCTAGTGAGCGACAAGACTGCCATAAAGTGCCAAAATAGTTGCAGAGGTATTTTTGCATGAGAAGAAACGTGAAATTAAATCTAAACGTTTACTGTGTTGATATTTATGAATGGAGGAATTGTGAGAAACATCACTGAAGCTTTATCTGGAACATTATTCTTTCTTTTATTATGTGTTAACTAGCCAATGTAAAATGACTCATAGAGGCAGTTTAAATGTTGTTCGAGAGAAAAGGCACAGCAACAACACCATCAGACTGTTGGGATGTAAAATAGATTTAGTTTCAGTGAGTGAAAGATGAGTTGATGTCTGCACCAATACTGTGTTAATACAACACTCAAACTGAATAAACAAGCATGACCAAAACAAAAGCACCATCCTCTGCTTTTTCTTTTTCTTCCTTTCCAGTTTCAGAATATCCTCTTATTGCAAGCTCTAAGTTAGCGGTGTGGTTCTAAGTCTCTGAATGCAAAGCTTTTGCAAATGAAATAAAGAAAAAGTTTCTTTTGCAGTAAGTATGCAAACGATTTGCTCATGAAAGGCCGTGCAAAGTACACGAGGAAATAAAGGCCACTTTAAACGTGTTATTGCAAAAAATATATAATCTACAAACATTAATAATTGTATTTTTCTAAAAAAAAAAAAAAAAGAATGTTAGGAAGCAGATTTTGCGACTTGTGCGTTTCTACGAAATGCATGCAATATCCAGTTAGGGTTTTGTCCAAATATATTTCTTGGGTCCGTGAGAAGATTAAAATAAAATAATTAATTGAGAGTGAACAGATCAAACCTTTGGAGCGGTGAAGATATCATGGTCAGAATCCTCATTCGCACATAAATCGGCTCTGAAACAAGCCTTAAACGTGGCGAGCGTGTTAAGCAGTGTTATTGTCCCCTCATGGCTCAGATCATTTTAATTGGATGTAAGCCAAGCTATTAAACTCGCCTGTATGAGCTGTGAAAAGGCTAAAACACCAGCAAAAGAGCCAAGTGGGGGCCTTATAGAGAAATCTTACAAGCAAATAATGAATCTAAAATACATAAACAAGGAGAAAAGTGGGCACTGGAAAGAAGAACAAAATCACATCTTACTGATTGAGATGGGGTTTTTTTTTGTCATATCGAATCTCTTAAGCGGATTAAAAACTATAAATATCTTACTGTTAATCCCAAATAAACGGAGTTTAGTGACTTTTCACAGGTCCATATTTGAGAGAGAGAGTGTGTGTGTGTGTGTGAGAGAGAGAGAGTGTGTGTGAGTGTGTGAGAGAGAGAGAGTGTGTGT
>JAOEHJ010000019.1:579470-592156 GCA_025447855.1 Potamarius usumacintae | reverse complement strand
CGGCCACGGGGCTCGAACCCGGACCTTCTTGCTGTGAGGCGACAGCGCTAACCACTACACCACCGTGCCGCCCCCTCAGCCAATAATAATAATAATAATAATGTGTGAAATTAATATATTTGGCTTTATCTTCACTCAGTTTTTTCTTTATTCCTGTAAATAAATGACACTCTGCAGGAATTTACCAGTCAACATTTGAAGAAATAATGAAAACAAATTAAATAATTGTTAATCATTTTTAAACTTGAAATTTGTTTTTATTTTGTAACTTTATCACTGCAGTATGCATTAGGGTCACAATTTAATTTAGGAAGTTATTAGAAATTAAACCTTGAGATTAAGGGTTCATACAGATGTCTGATTTTTATTACTACAATATGTTTCAAATAAACAGCTTAAATAATCAAACTCTGTGTGTGTGTGTGAGACAGCGACAGGCTCGTTGGACTCATGTGTGATGATCTGGAACATGAAGCCTCGTGCGAGGTCGTACCGGTTTGTTGGACATAAGGACAGTGTGATGTGTGTGCACTTCTCTCCATCAGGACAACTCCTCGCCTCGGCATCCCGGGACCGGACTGTACGCCTCTGGCTGCCCACTGTGTGAGTGTGTGTGTGTGAGAGAATATCACACAGATAATTTGTTCATCCCTCTCACTACACACACCAGGCAATAGAATGATGGAACATGTTGTAAGGATCAGAGCTGATCCCAGACTGCAGTGATGCAGACCCGCCAGGACTCGACTCTTTACACCAGAAAGTGAGATTCATTAAACAGCCCACTGTTAGACAAAGAACAACAATTGCTGGCTGAAGTTATCACACACTTTAGAAAAAAATGTAATAAATTCTTAAAGAACTGATTGCATATGAGAGAGTAAAAAGACAAACCTGTAGCCTGGAGTATAAATTTATTTGTGAGGTGTTTTTATTTTTAAATTAAAATAATTAGCAATATGCAATATGGTTCAACAAACCAGTTTATGATCAATCTTTTTATTTTTAATATTAAAAAAAGCAAATATAGATATCCAACACTGAAAAAGATTAAAAAAAATTTAAACATTTTTAAAGACTAAAATTTTAGCATCTGCTTCTTCCAGTCAATTTGTAATTAAAAAAAAAAAAAGATTAATAAGAAGATCTCGCAGTATCTCAGAAAAGTGTATCGTGATGTGAAGTTATGGTCACTTCACCCGGCCCTGACTCTGTCATAGTCTGGACTGGGAAAACGATTTAAAAAGTTTTCCAGTGGTTTTATTCTCTTTTTCTGATTTAATTATTTTATATTTTGTCATTTCTGTTGCCTGTGTGTGTGTGTTTCAGGAGAGGTGAGTCGAGTGTGTTTAAAGCTCACACAGGGACGGTGCGGAGTGTGAACTTCTGCAGTGATGGACAGACGTTAGTCACTGCGTCAGACGATAAAACGGTGAAGGTGTGGACAGTTCATCGGCAGAAATTCCTCTTCTCCTTCAACCGACACATCAACTGGGTTCGCTGTGCAAAGTTTGTATATATATATTTATACATATACACACACACACTCTTTATTACTTAGATATAGCACATGTTAAGTACAAAAATGATGTCATCACCCCACCCTGCCCACTTTCACACACATGCTGTTATTTGATGTGAGACAGGAACTCGATCAAAGTGTGGAGAAGTGCTGGGTTCAGGTTAGAACCTGTACCGTACCGTACCGTACCATACTGTCATCATCTCACAGTCTGAGAAACACAACATGAGCTTTTATAACAAATATTTTGTTTGTCTTATAAAACCAAGTGCGGAAAAACAAATAATTATATCGTAAATAAAGGCAAATTTATCTCTAGTATTTATTTATAATCTCAAAACTTAGACAAGTGTTAGACTATCTGTAATAGAATCTAATATCTAAATTGCTATAAATAATAATTATCTGAAATATCTTCATGTAAATAATTTATAAACAATTATCTATACTGTTTATTTAATATCTAACTACAGATACATAAATTATATTTATCTGTAATATTGAAATAGTATTAGTTTCTTATTATAAAATGATTATTTATTATTATTACTCTGCTTCTATTTAAATTAATTTATTTAATCAGCATTATTTAATTTCAAGCCTGTTTTTTAGGCACATCATTTTCATAAATAAGCAAAATAATTTTCTCTTAAAATGTCACTTTTTTTGGATCAGAACCCGTTTTAGCGTTTAATATTTTATTATTTTAATATTTCTCTTTATCAGATAGTTGTTATTGTGTAGGATTATGTTCAGCTGTACGTTTCCTCATCACGTCTCTCTGTGTGTCATTTCTTGCTGCAGATTTTCTCCAGACGGGAGATTAATCGTCTCTGCAAGCGACGACAAAACGGTGAAGATCTGGGACAAGAACAGCCGAGAGTGTGTTCACTCCTTCTGTGAGCACAGCGGGTGTGTGTGCAAATTATTTCTAATCAAAACACACACTTCTGAAGAATTCAGTATTAATTAAAAAAAAAAACCCTGAATGGAAAAGCTAAAAATGAGAGAGAAGGTTGAGAAGAGGCCGAGGTGTCTCCGCCTTCAGAACACCGTGTGCGGTGCTGTAGTGGGAAAATAATCAGCTTCAGGGTTGTAACAGTAACTCCACTTCATCACTCCACCATCGACACTAATTATTTTCCTCTCACAGCATGTCCCCAGGTGTTTTATTCTTCTTACTCCACAGTGAACCAACAAGTTCAGTTTTTCATCATAAATCTCATCCTTTTAATGTTGTTAAAAGTCCATGAAATAAATTGGCTCCTGTTCTCACTTATCGTAGCTGTCCACCTTACTCCTGTGCCTCACGAGTCCTCTCTCTCTCTCTCTCTCTCTGTCTGTGTCCACTCATCACCGGCAAAAGTTAGCAGTTATACTAAAGGTGTTTATTCCTTTGTAAAGTAAATAATGCTGGAGTGCAGTCTCTCAAACAGCAAAGTGGATCATGTGATCATCCCTCTGCCTTCATATATGTAGAAATGGTAGGATGATATGGAGTCATGACCTCATTACGCGGGTAGCAGTATATCGCAAGACGATAAATCACGATACAAAATTATGACAAGTCGAATCGATGAAAAAAAACGAATGGTGATTATTATTAGGGTGTATAATCTCTTAATTTTTCCTTGCTGTAATTGTGTTGTTTAGACAGCAGGGGGCGCAATAACATACAGTCGAGGGCACAAGACTTCACTGTAGGTGGAAGTAACACAGTTCTAATGCTGCGAAAACACAAAGAAACGTAAAAAAAAAATGATAGAGCTGCTGCGTGATTGTGTACAAACAGATTTAGAGAAGGAAACAAACAGAAGAGAAGGAAATGAAAGCGGAACAAATGTTTATAAAAGTTTATTAATAAAAGGAATATTTGAGTTAATAGGTGTTTATATTTTACTCTAACTTACAAATGTGGTAAATAATCATTGTTGGTTATTAAAGAAATGAAATAAAAGTTTCCTTTTGTTAAAAAACCAACAGTGTTTAAGTTTATAAAGAATGGGGAAAATAGATGTAGCATTTTTTTTCATAATATTTTCTTTATTTAACTTTAATCAAATGATTTATGACTCGAATTGTGAATTGAGTGAATCGTTACACGCCTCAGATATTCTACAGTAAGATGTTTAGCTGCTTCGTTTATTCCGTCTTCAGAGCTGAAAGGTTTCTGTACTGAGGGTTGAGGACGCAGTGAGAGAGAGAGAGACACACACACAGAGGGATCTCATGTCCTGAAATGGAACACAGGAAAAATGAAACAAACAACAACCGAGTGAAATGACCACAGCGTTTTGGGAAGTTTTTTGTTTCGTTTTTTTTAAGCCAACACTGGAGACTCCTTCCATAAATGTTAAATAAGTGTCTCCTTACAGGTTTTTTTTTTTTAGTATAAATATAAAACATTGTGTTGTATTATTTTGTGGTGGTGTGTTTTTCAGGTACGTGAATTACGCTGACTTTCACCCCAGCGGGACGTGTATCGCTGCTGCCGGTACAGACGGCACGGTGAAGGTGTGGGACATTCGCACTCATAAACTCCTGCAGCATTACCAAGGTGATCACCGAATTCACTGATTATCTCCAGTGAGCTCGAGTCTCACAGCCACAGGAAAAATGATCATGATTCTTTGAAATTAAAAAAAAAATCCAGCGACTAATATTGTAAAGCTTATTGTCTGATCCTGAGACCCAGATGCACATAAACAGGTTTTAAAAACTCTCATAACAGACAAAAATGAATCACAAAGCATTCAGTAATCCGTTTAATCCCACCAGCATCATTTTAATATAATAATAAATAAATATGACTGTGCTGTGTTGAGTGGCAGTGGCGGGTGCTGTCCTTCAGGGGGCGCGCCACTCCCACTTTTACACATTCACTCACAATGGCGATGTCATTCTCGGACAAAGAGTGTTTCGAGTGTGTGTGTGTCCTCAAATACACTGTGGGAGAAACGACACTCGTGTGTGTGTGTGTGTGTGTGAGAGAGAGACATCTTTTATTCATTATGTTGGTATGGAATGTGTATAGTAACAAATACGTTATCCGTGTATTTTAAATGTGTGTGTGTGTGTGTGTGTGATGATTTCAGTCCACAGTGGAGCAGTGAACTGTCTGTCCTTCCACCCGGCCGCTAATCACCTGATCACGGCCTCCACCGACTCCACACTGAAAATCCTCGACCTGCTGGAGGGCCGACTGTTATACACACTGCACGGACACCAGGTACACACACACACACACACACACACACAAAGGTGTTGATTAATTCTCTGTAACAGCAGCTCTGACAATAGTGCAGCTGCAAATCACAGCTGTATTTATCATTAATGTTTCTCTATTTATCATTCCTGTTTCTATGGTAACAGCTCGTTCACAGGGATGTGTACAGCAGACGCTACACTGATAAACCGATTTAAACACGTTCGTAATCGGTGATGTCCTTAACTTTTCTGGAAGGAGTCTCCAATGTCAGACTTTACGCTTTCTGATGTTTTTAGGACAGAGGAGTTACAGTTTCTCAGGAACAAGCTGCGATATTATTATTTTTTAAAATTAACTTGAAGAGAGAGAATAAAGAGGCTGGCGAGGGAGCAAGTGTTTATAGCTGCTGTAATGTCAGTGACAACAGGAACTCACTCATTAAATGCAGCTATAAACAGATCAAAAGTGTAGATTTTGAACTCCACTTCATCACACCACCCTATTGCTGATTATTTTGCAATAACAGCACCCCACACACACACACACACACACACACACACAGTTATATGATGTTTTTGCCCAGCTGTGTTTATGATCTGAATGACACCAGTGTCTGATCTCTGATTATCTGCTGATGCTGTAAAAAGTTGTAAAGCTGTATTAAAGCGTGTGCAGTGAGGACGCCTCGCTCACTGTGACTCTCCTCAGTGACTCTGTGCTCCTCAGCACGCTGTGAGGTTTATTAATTAAAGAACTTATCTCTCGTCATGTTCTCGCTGTCTGAAGGATTGACTTCAGATCGTCCTGATGGAAGGCGTGAAGAAGCCTTGGCAGAAGCTGTGACTTTTGGCTGGCTGTGTGTGTGTGTGTGTGTGTGTGTGTGTGTGTGTGTGTGTGTGAGACGGTCTGTGACTCTGAGTGATTATTAGTCAGTGATGAAGTGGAACAGTCTGTCTCTCCCATGTGGCGTCTGCCTTTAAAAAAAAAAAAAATTTATTCAGATATTTATTCCACAGTCTGTTCATCACAGCTTTGACTCAGCAACTAGAACAAATCAGTCACTTTATCAGGTTCAGTTCAGCATTTAAAGGGTGTGTGAACTGTATTATTATTATTATTATTATTTTCTCTAACAGTAAACACATTCATATAAAAGATTATTCCCTTAAAGATTGTTTCCTTAAAACAAGTAATTACTTCAATAAAATATTCTTAAATGCATTTTAGAGGCGAGTGCACCTTTCAAACCTTCCAAAATCTTATCACAAAATAAATATAGCTGTGAGCAGCAATTAAGGGGGTCAAGCACCTTTTCACCCCCACCCCTTAGCAAAGAAGGAAGAGCAGAAACCGTTGGGACCGTCAGCACTTGTTTCCAAGGACATGTACGACGTAAATTTGATCGCAATACATTGCTGAGATGGCCTCACTTCCTGTTGTCAGTCTCCCATCAAAGTTACAAATGAACTTGAGCATGTTGCTAAATGATAAGTTTGGTGTCAGTACATAAAAGCATTGCTGAGAAATGACCTCACTTCCTGTTTGGTGACCTCAGCATCAAAATAATTTGCAGTACAACATGTCTCGCCAAGACACTAGTTTATTTTGGGTTCATCTCACAGTCCTGTGATCAAGATTTTGGAATGATTTGGGATGAAGAAACAAACAAACAAAAAAACCCTTTTTCTTAAAGCTCAAAATGGCCGACATCCTGTTTGGCAAATCACACATTTGTTACGTACAATTACAGGAGGGTTTATACACACCTCCAGTGCTTGGCCCCTAATAAAATCCAGATTAAACAAATTCAATACACCACACACACAAACAAACACACACACACTTGCTCACAGAGAAAAGTGGATCATGTGACCCAGAGCTGACAAAACAGAGAACCGGAAAAGACGAATAATCCGGATAAATATATGTTGTATGGAATCCAGAGGGAGCGGTGTGTATGAGACGCTTATTTTAGAATGACAGATCAGCTTTGTGGCTTTGGGGTGTGTAGTTTGTACAGGCACACACCACCCTGCTGCACTCACACACACACACACACACACACACACACACACACACACCTATCTAGGTAGAGTGAATCTAAAGGAGGGGTATCTTAGTCATGTATGAGTCATCTTAGAGATACACACAGAATCTAATACTTTCATTTCTTCTATTCTACGACACGAATCCTCATCCAAATGATTTAAAGTCACAGTGCAACAAAAACAGGACGAGTCCATTTTATGAGTCATTTATTATGAACGAATAAATCACTCTGAATCACATCATCTCTGATTGTGTTGTGTGTGATTCAACTCCATATTTAATTTAACTGTTCGATATAATACAGTAGGCTTGTAACAATTCACGATTTGATTTGATTCATGATATTGGGTTCACAGTTCAATTTTTCCACGATATTTTTGAAAATAATTAAATGAAGAAAATTGTATTACCAAAAAGTGCAACATTTATTTTCCTATTCTTTGTAAACATAAATATTCCTTTTGTTAAATAAATAAATAACCCTTTTGTTTCATTTTCTTAATAACCAACAATAATTATTTACATAGTTTTGTAAAGGTTGAAGTAAAATATAAACACCTAGTAACTAAAATATTCCTTTTCTTAAGTTATTATGAACATTTGTTCTGCCTCCATTTCCTTCTCTTTATCTTTCAGCAGTCTGTAAAAAGACAGTGATAATTTTTTGTTAAATCTACTTGTAGTCAATCACGCAGCAGCTCTTTCGCATTTTACATCTGTTGTTTTTTTTGTTATTGGTTTCGCAGCATTAGAGCTGTGTTACTTCTGCTTAAAGTGAAGTCACATGGATTCCCTCTATTGTGTTATTGTGCTTCCTGCTGTCTAAATAACACAGCGAGGAAAATCAAAGAGATTATGCAGCCTGATAATAATCGCTTTTTTATTTCATCGATTTCAATCATTATAAATTTGTACTGTAATTTTTCATCACATCATTACATGTAGTACATAATATTTATCAGAGTTTACTAAAATATTTAGGATGATTTAATACGTTATCTGATTCTAAATGATTTATTGTTTAGTCACCGTATTAAGCAATATTATTTAACAGGGTAGAAACTGATTCATTATGATCTGATTCAATTCAGTTAAATGTGATTCATCAGTTCAGTGTCAAATAATACAGTATGATTCGAGTGTCACTGCAGTGCAGAGTCTCATTAACTATGATTCTGCAGTTTACATTATTCTCTGAGTGAAGAGACTCTCTCTCTCTCTCACCCCCCACCCAGCTACACATTCTGGATGTTCAGGGAATGTCCCCACCTGACAGATGATGTAGACAATTATTTAGTACTGGAATGCGCAGGTAGTCTATATTAGGCACAGGTGTGGGCAGTCACTCTGGTTTTCCCTCATCAACACCTGGTTCTGAGCGTCCTCGTGAGAACGACGGTGACGATGTAACCTACTGTTAGCTGTCCATCGTTTCGAGACTCCGTTACATGTGCCATATATACGGCAACTCTAAGAGCAGCCACATGATCCTGAAACCATAACCAGTCCTCAATCCCATACACAACTGATGTGGCCAAACCCTTGTTTCCAAACTACATACAATTGTACAATATTTATAAACCTCTGAGCTGGCGATGGCCAGACGCAGTCTGCTGCTGTTTTGCACCCCCATGCCCCCTGGAGGGTTTGTACGACCGTGCGGGACAGATGCATTGCTAAGAAGCTGGTCCTTTCAGAGGCCAAGCCCAAAGCTAGAGTCTCTGGGGAAAGGGTGAAACAGAGAGTCCTTTGGGCTTGTGCAAGCAGATCCCTCCAGACTCTGAGCTCCCTTGGTGCACCACATATCAACAGTGGGATGTCTGAGAACAAGGCCATGTGAGGCCAGTTTGGGACTATCAGGACTAGCTGCAATTCCTCTATCGGAATCCTGTGGCGTACAGGTGGAAGGAGACCACTGGGGGGGAGAACATGTACAGAAGGCCTTGAGGCCACTGGTGGGCCATGGCATCTGTACTGAGGGGGGTTGTCCCTCCCCAGAGAGAACAGGAAGCAGAGGGTCGGCTCCCTGAAGGCAAACGGGTCCATGACTGATGTTCCAAAACGACCAGATCTTTGCCACCACCTCCACGTGAAGCCTACATTCAAGCCTACAAGCAGTCTGCTGCCTGATTCTCCAGCCCAGGCACCTGTACTGATTTGAGGGATAGAGGTTCAGAGATTTGCATACACAACTCCTGCACAAGTCTGAAAAGGTGCAAGGAGCCAAAGCCTTGCTGCCTGTTGATGTCAGCTGCTGCTATCACGCTGTCTGTCCTCAGCAGCACATGGCAACCTTTAAGGCACGGCAGGAATTTTCATAGGGAAAGTCTGACTGCCTTCAGTTACAGAACATTGATGTGCTGGGAAGCCCACCTGCTGCTCTAGCAACTCCCAGTGCCTCTGCTCTCATGCACTGCGCCCCAGCCTATACGTCTGTTGACTCCTCCCCCTGGTGAGATCACTAATAGCAGCAACGGTCCAGATAGCCCCACTGGCCCTTCTTTACATGCACCCAGTACAGAGGTGTACCCACCAGCGGAGAGCCAGACACAGCCTGCAGGTGACCCACACCCTGACCTGCAGCTGCGACTGTGGGTGCAGTCCCAGGGTGAGGAGGCACCTCTGTACTGGGTGCATGTAAAGAAGGGCCAGTGGGGCTATCTGGACCGTTGCTTTTATTAGTCCCAAGACCTGCAGGTACAGTCTCCAGGTGACCCTTGCCCCCATGCAAAAATGTGCCAGGCACACACTGAAATCCTTCTGCCGCATGAAGGTGACCCTGTTCCTCCGTCTGGGCATATGGCAGCATATCGTCCATATAATTTAGACTTCTGAGCCCTTCCCACTGCACAGGCCCAAGGACTGCACTCATGCATTATTCCATTATATATTGATTCAGAAGGGTATAATATGATTCACTTGGGTACAGTATGATTCAGTGACTCATTACAGGAGTTCAGTACAGGCCAGTTCACTTCAGTATAAATCATTCATGGCTATAAAGGATGATGTCAGATTATTTCTTCCCTTTGGTGCATTTTGCTATTTATTTATTTATTTATTTATTTATTTGTCCATTTTGGGGCTCATTTTCGAATCTGAATATGTGGGTATGAAATTCAAATTACACCAAAACGGCAGGTTTAAAATCATGTTGTATAATTGTTGATGTGATGTTATTTGTTAGAAGATGTTTATTTAACATTTGTGGAAGGAGTCTCCAGTGTCCGTGCTCTGTAAGAGTCACAGTGCAGGAACGTCTTCTGGACAGAAGAGTGTTCTGGTTTCTCAGGAATGTGATGGTGTGTGTGTGTGTGTGTGTGTGTTTTTTTTTTTTTTGTTGGTTTTTTTAATTTTTTTTTGAGAGACAGAGAAAGAGAGGAGCAGATGAAGGAATAATTCTACTGTTTATTGTGGACATAACACAGAAAAATACGACGAGTTGTTGATGAATAAACCGTGTAATTGTTGGTGAATCACTGCGATATAGGCAGAATAAAACACTCCAGACCGTTTTGTATGACGACCCGATATGAAGCGGAGTGTAAGTGCGCAGTCTGGAGTGTGTAATTCCTTACAGGATAGTCGTGTGTATTAACGTACACACGTAATGTCTGTAAAATCCACGGTCATAAAATCCTGAAAGTGCCAGCTGTTCAAACCAAATGCACTTTACATCTGAACATAATGACATTATTATCTGTTCAGTGACAAATACAGCATGTTTTAATCAGTATGTAAGTAATTAATCTAAAATATACTGGTTTTAGGTTTGGAATGCAGAATTATGCAAAATTAAATACTGTGTGTGTGCATATAGAGGATAATATACAGTGGCGCGAAGATATGAAGTTTATCTTCAAGTGGTGAGTGAATATATCACGAGTGAAATAATTTCAACATGAGAAGATAAACTTCTTCATATCTCCACACCACTGTGTAGTGTTCTTTATGGACGCATCCACACAAAAAAATACACATTTAAAAGAATTTGTTTGAAAGAATTTTAATTTTGAACCAGGGTCACCATTTTGACAACGTGCGTCTAGTCAGCAGGAAAACACTGGGAGTGACATCATCGGAGTGAAATATCAGGAAACGTCACTCAGATCCGCCATGTATTTCGTATGAAAAATGCGAGTGGTGTATTTCCCAGTAAAACACTCGGTCTGTATAATAAATAAATAAAACAAACTCCATATATACAGTTAGATCGATATAATGTGTAATACAGTATCTGTACATTAAACACTCGGTGTGTTCTGATCGCAGCTACATGATAGTTTGACGTTTTCATAAATTGCTTTTACTTTCAAGCAAAATTGATCTTGTACTGTATTTATCATCTTGGAAAATGACTGCTATTGTTCAGTGGTTTTTACACATTTATTTTGTTGCTTGTCCGGTCTCCTAGCTTTGCCTAGCTAAATGTAACCATGGCAACGACTCCAAGTGGTCTATAAACAATAAAGAAAAAAATTATTCGTGATATTTAAGTGACATGTTTGAGCATTTCTGGATTTGAAATTTTAATAAAATGTTCAGAATAAAAATACTACTGAATTAATTTAGCAGACTATAAGTGTTTATTTTGAAATGGCTGAAGTGTGGAATCGTGTGTGTGTGTGTGTGTGTGTGTGTTTAGGGGCCAGCGTCCTGTGTTGCGTTTTCAAGAACTGGAGATCACTTCGCCTCCGGAGGCTCAGATGAACAGGTGTGTGTATGTTTGTGTTTATATTTAAAGTTATTTTTTATTCTTTATATTAAACTTTGAGGTAAAGTGTCAAAAGTTTTATTGAATTTATTAATTAACAGTACAGAAAGGTGTGTGTGTGTGAGATGAAACGCTAAATGCCACAATGCTAACTGGTACAGGTGATGGTTTGGAAGATGAATTTTGATGCTGCGGGTCACAGTGAAGTTCTGAAGAAGCAGAAGATGGCTGACGCCCTTGTCCAGGTAAAACTCCTCATGGGCCAGTTCAGCTCAGATTCAATTTGTTTTACTGAAAGTTCTACATGTAAAATCTCATCAGGGTCAGAAACATAGTGTGAACAGAGAACGCTCCTGAACGATACACTCAGACAGCACGCTGACGTGGAAACATAAAAAATAATAATAACCTGTAAAAAGCTCAGGGTTTTTATTTTGTGATTTTAGAAAATAAAAAGGGAAGAAAGGAAGAAAATTTAAGTACTGCAGTGTTTTGGTGCTCCAAATTTTATTGTGAAAAATCTTTCATGTCTTCATATTTATTCATTTGTTTGTCTTTTTACATTTATAATAAATTGAATAAAATCAACTGTTTCTGCTGCACGAGAGAGAGAGATGAACATGTTTGATTTTAAAACCCTTTTGGTTATCAAAATTTTAGAGTAAAAATTTTTGAAAAAGGTTATTTATTCATTTTCTTCTTTCTGTGTGTGTGTGTGTGTGTGTGCACTAAACTGAGATGAACTTGTTTGTAGTTTATGATTTTAAAAAAAGATTAATTTGTTTATGATGGATGGAGTATAAATAAGTTGAAAGCTCCGCCTCAATCTGCACTGAAATTTACAGTAAAAACATCCCCCCTGACCTGAACATAGATTTTTATTTACTTATTTATTTTTAATTTTCATGATGAACTTTTGACTTTAGTTGCTTGTCTTTTTTTTTTTTTTGTGCCTCATTACTTTTGTATACCTCAGAGCTGATGAACATCAAATCCCACTTTTTCTCTCCTGAATCCTTGAAGGAGGAGTGATGGAGGGGTAATGGTGGAGTGATGGAGGGGTGAAGGAATGATGGAGGGGTAATGGTGGAGTGGAGGAGTGAACAGGGTAATGGAGGAGTGAAGGAGGGGTAATGGTGGAGTGGAGGAGTGAAGGAGGGGTAATGGAGGAGTGAAGGAGGGGTAATGGAGGG
>JAOEHJ010000019.1:189671-200024 GCA_025447855.1 Potamarius usumacintae | reverse complement strand
ACACAGGTATAGCTTGGAACAAATACAAATATTTAGGCACTATGTTCATCTTTACAGAATTCACTCTCCCAATAAGGGATAACACATTGCAATGCCAACTCCCAGATTTTGTAAGTGAGAGAGGACCTTTTTCCTCTTAACACCATGATTAAGACCCTTTACGTTCCAGCTTGTAATATTCACAGACATATTAGCCATATGAACCAAATATATCAAATATAACAGTGCCTATCCTATCTAGACGATAAAAAGTAGGCCTATTGCTGGATGCACAAAGCAAATAAAAGACACAGACAGTACATTTAACATAAAGTAAACCCAATGCCTTGAAATGCCCCCAAACACGTTGAACATTCGCAAATTCTCATTTGCACCTTTCCTGCTCGTGAACAGGTGGGTATTTTTAAACATTGAGAACCTCCACACTAAGTAGGATTATCGTCTGATAAATGCAACAATTTATGCTATAGTCTACTGTACAGAAACAGTGGTGGTGACTATGGAAGAACAGAGAGAATAGGCTAGGCAATTGTCCATGAACTGTTCAATGTTAGCCACAGTAATAGTGGTAATAGATGATAGAACAGGACAGCGAAACCGCCAACAATGTCTGTTTCTTGCCTATACCAAAACTGAACTTGAAATAGTTACATTGAGTCAGACCCGTCACTTTAGTCATCTTCAGCGCATGGAGAGGAGTGGGCAGTGATGTCAGAAACATTACTACTGATGTACGCGAGTGCCTCGGCTGGATCTGTGAACTTCATGTGTATCTTGCCGTGGCTAAAGTGTAGTGTGGCTGGATAGTACAAACCAAACTTGACCTGAGCGGCATGGAGCTTCTCTTTGCATTCAGAGAAAGCGGTACGTAGTTTGTTGACATCAGAGCTGAAGTCAGGAAAAATGTGAATTCTTGATCCATTGTACGCAAGCGTGCCCTTCTCTCTTGCAAGGCACAGGATCTGTTCTTTGGCCTGAAAATGATGTGGCTTTATTATGAATGGCCATGGTTTGTTGCCCTCTCCAGGTTTCGGGGCTAGAATTCTATGAGCTCTATCCACCTTTGGAGGTTTAGGGAAGTTATTTCCACCAAACAACTCAAAAAGCAGATTAGCAATGAACTCCATTGGCCGTGGTCCCCTCTGTGTTTTCTTTTATCCCCACAATGCGGACGTTCTGCCGTCTTGTGTAGTTTTCCAAATATGTCACCTTCTCTTTCAACGTAGCATTTTCCTTAGCTAGGGAGGCCTGAGATTGCTCCACATCATTCAATCTTTTATCAAGTTCATTCAGTCCATCCTCTACGTCTGTAATTCTTTGGCCAAATATGTTAAGTGTCGAGTGCAAAGAAGCAATAGACGCCAGATTTTCCTCTCTAAAAGAGTCGATTGAGGCTTGTATAGCACCAACTGACTTAGCTAGCGCTTCCATGCCTTTGGCATTAGCATCCACGTGGGTCACAGAATGTGAAGTAGTGTTTCTCGACGTCCTACCATCTTCGGCCTCTTTAGAAGTCCTATGTGACATCGTAGAAGTGTTGATAATTCACTTAACATGCGATTTATCAGAGTCCAGGTATAATGAGGTTCTCAAAATATGACTTTTTAAAAGGATTTTGCAGGAGCTGTGGTCGAAGCGTCTACTCCCTTGACATGCTCAGGAGCGCCCCCACAACACAGGACTTTATCAGGAGAAACAGTGGAAGGTTCCAGACTGGACGATGTCTATCAGCAGACCTGAACCCACCTGAGGAGCGTTTCACCTCCTGAAGAGGAGACTGAAGGGAGAAACTCCCCAGAACACACAACTACTGAGAGAAGCTGCGCTACACAACTGGAAAAGAGGAGCACAGGAGGAACACAACAGTGTGGTGATGTCACTGAGTCACCGGTGTGATGTGGTTACTACAAACAAGAGACATGCAGCTGAATCTCAAGTGTTATTTACTTTACTTTAAGATGATCTGTTGTTAAATACGTCTCGATTTAAATATCAGGGATCGCAATCTGAAATTCTGATCCATCATCTTGTTCATCTTCTGCTTGCGAACCCAAACATCTTCAGTTTATTTAAAAAACAAAAGAACTGGCCTTGTGTTCCAATACTGTCAGAGGAGACTGTGTAAGTGTTTACATCTGTGTATTGTGTGTGTGTGTGTGTGTGTGTGTGTGTGTGTGTGTGTGTGTGTGTCAGATCGTTCTGGAGAACAGCAGTCGTGAGGATAAACACGAGTGTCCATTTGGTCGGTGTGTGATTGAGTTGACGAGAATGTTGTGTGAAATACTGCAGGTTGGAGAACTACGTATGTAACGCACACACACACGCGCGCGCACACACACACACACACACACACTATACACACAAATAACTTTTATAAATACACACCAAGATAAAGTAAATGAAAAAGTAAATATTGTGTGTGTGTGTAGCAAACGAGGGCTGTAATGATTATCACCCGATGTTCTTCACTCATGATCGAGCGTGGGAGGAGTTTTTCTGTGTCTGCATCCAACTGCTGAATAAAACGTGGAAGGAGATGAGAGCCACAACCGAGGACTTCAACAAGGTGTGTGTGTGTACATTCATGCATTCATGTTCATTTTGATGTTCCTTGTAGGGGTTGCTATGGCAACAGGATGAGAAGGTCAGTCCAGATGTCTCTATCCATGACCACAGACTCTGGCTCTTAGTCCCATCACTCTGAGTGTTTTTCCATCATTCCCGACGTAAGCTCGGAATTCCCCCAGGAGCGCCGTGCAGTCAGTTAGAGGTTCCTCTCCTACACCTCCTCCAGGAACTCCCAACTCATGTTTGGTTTTTACTCACAAACAACAGTCAGATTTGTTCTTCCTGAGATTTGAGCTCTCACTGAGGTAACCAGGCGCTTGCCTGCAGACTCCGCCCCCAGCCCTGGCTCCTGGTACCCCTGACCTGGGCAGGGTTCACGGAGTCTTTCTTGTACTTTTCATGGGGGTGATAAGGGTCTCTCTCTGATCTCCCCCTCAGATCTCTCTCCCGCTCATTTCCTGTCTCTATACTGTCCTATCCAATAAAAAAAGGTGAAAAAAGCTCAAAAAATATCTTTAAAAAAAAAAAATCATCCAGAGACACTCCGGGATGTATGTGTGTGTGTGTGCGTGCGTGCGTGCGTGCACTCAGGTGATGCAGGTGGTCCGGGAGCAGATTGTGCGTGTGTTGGCAATGAAGCCGCTGACTCTGGATCAGCTGAAGGTGAAGCTGTACAGTTTGAGCTACTCAGAGATCCTGAGACTGAGACACTCTGAGAGGGTGAACCAGGACGACTTCCACTCTGCACCCATCATGTGAGATCCTCATACACACCACAGAACCACGCCCCCTCTGCAGCCACACCCCCTCTGCAACCACGCCCCCACCATAACCACTTACTTTCTGCTCCAGTCATGTGAAACTTTTATTTACACACACGCGCGCGCCACTCACAAACTATTTTATTAAAAAAAAAAAAAAATCAGTAAAGGATACAAAAACGGTTTCCTGTTTATTTTTGAAGTTAAAGTTAACTTGAGGTGTGTGTGTGTGTGTGTGTGTGTGTGTGTGTGTTACAGTGAGCTGCGTGAAAGGATTCAGCCGGAGATTTTGGAGCTGATTAAACAGCAGAGACTGAACCGGCTGTGTGAGGGAAGCTGCTTCAGGAAACTCGCACACCGACGCAGACAAGGTTGATGTTTCACTTTTATTAGTGATCGTGCTGTAGGTTATAGAATATATAAGTTAAATATGTTATACATTTAATCAGTATTTTTAAAATAAATCAATTCTAACTCTTTGTTTTTTCAGAGAAGTTTTGGTTTTGCCGTTTATCTCTGAACCATAAAATTCTACATTACGGAGATCTGGACGAGTCTCCGCAGGGGGAAGTGCCTTTTGAAATGCTCACTGATAAGAGTGCGAGAAACACACACACACACACACACACACTTCACATTCTGTTTTCAATCACTTCAGGAATAAATACATTTTTATCTTTTAGGTAGTGTCACTAGCATTACCTTGGCGCTAATGTAAATCTGTAAAGCCCATAGCTACACCTGCTAAAATTAACATCTGAGCAAAATCTCTAGAGAGTCACTGCAAAATTACAACACCACCACGAAAACATCACACAAACTAATATCACCACAAATCAAAACAAACTTACCACAAAACAAATAAAATTTACTACAAAATAAACCAAATATCCCAAAACACACAGCAAATTTTACCACAAAAGAATCCACATTTACCAAAACACAAAAATTACTACAAAACAAAACCCAACAAGGAAATAACATTTAGCGACAACAGCAGTTCGAGGAGATAATCTCATTTCATCAGGAAAATAATAATCCTGTAGTTTATTTGATTGTCAGTTACTTTTTTTAAAAACACATTTTTTTTTTTTCCTCCTTGTTCAGTTCCGGTGTGTGACATTAAATCAGTGGTGACGGGAAAAGACTGTCCACACATGAAGGAGAAAAGTGCACTCAAACAGAACAAGGTACGCGCGCACACACACACACACACACACACAATGCAGAAACCTGAGATAAGAACGATTAAGGTATTAAAGAATATTAAAAAATATATAACATTGATAATTAAATTATGTGTGTGTGTAGGATGTTTTAGAGTTAGCCTTCTCCATTCTGTATGATCCTGATGAGGCTCTGAACTTCGTGGCTCCGAGTAAATACGAGGTTCGTTTATCTCCAATTATTTTATAATTATTTTATTTTATTATTTCTGATGATCACTGGCCAGGAAACACCTGATACATGTCTATATTACACACGTGTGTGTGTGTGTGTGTGTGTGTGTGTGTGTGTGTAGTACTGTATATGGATGGACGGACTCAGTGTGTTAATGGGGAAGGAGATGTGCAGTGATTTGACCCGCAGTGACCTCGATACTCTCATTAGCATGGAGATGAAGCTCCGTCTCCTGGACCTGGAGAACATTAGCATACCTGAGGCTCCACCCCCTATTCCCAAAGAGCCCAGCACCTACAACTTCACCTACAACTACGGCTGAGTGTGTGTGTGTGTGTGTGTGTGTGTGTGTGTGTTTATGCATCATGGCCTTTTATTAGCTGGTATAAAAGTCTTGTTTTCGCGCTGCTGCTTTTTCTGATCAAATTTTTATGTTAGCATCACCTGCATAAGAATATTATGGGATGTTTCCGGTGTTTGGTTTTTCTGTATTGGCTTTTCATTGGCTGATTGTCAGTTTTATACTTTTTACTGCAATATTTAACACACACACTGTAATGAAAATGTAAACGTGTCCCATTCCTGAGTAGGGTCCCTAGATCGACAATATTTTTTAGGAACCATCTTCTAAGGGCCCTTATTTTTGAGACAACAATCCCATAATCCTTTTCACCTGAACAGAGTGAATATGAGGGTTTGTTATAAATGTCTCATAAATTACAGGACTGAATACTAAAACTATAGAAATATAAATGAAATATAATAAATTCTCCCAGGCCAAGATCACGAGATGGAAATGTAAATCTTCTCCAGCACTGATGTTCTTTACAAATTATTTAAAACATGTTATCACGTTTCAGTCTAATCTGTCAATATGAACAATAGTAAATCAGATTAAAGTGATTTAAACAAAAGTGAATCAGATTTAAAATGACAAAGATTTTGTCTTTATATCAGCTATAACTTTGGCTGATATAATAAAATAATATAATAATAAATGTAAAAAAAATCAGTATGTTGTGTAAAACAACAAAATGGAATTAATATTAGATGTTGATATAAATTGATGTTTGTTTATTTAATGATTTCTACATTGCAGTAATTAGTTTTCGTGATTATTCTACAGTAACATAAAAGCTGCAGTATTAGCTCTGCCCACCAGGGGGCGTGGCCCACAGCCTGAAAGCCACTGCTGTAGAGGCTCAATATTCAGATTAGAGATTTATATATTTTTGTAAATAATGTGATGTCTGTGGGAAAAGGAAAGAAGTTTACTAATAAACGAATCAAGTGTGTTAGAGACATGAATTTAATTCTGATTTTGTTTTGAAGTTAAATGTGTTTGTGTTTCTACAACTTTACATGTTTATTTGACTTAACATGAGTTTTATGAATATAATTAATAATTTACAGAATTAAGAATCTATATGATTAATTTTCCTTGATTTAATAATGTTATTGTTTGCACGCTGACGCTAGAGTAACTATTCATATATAATAACACTTTGTGTGACAGTTTTAACAGGTTTGTGTGAATAAATGCCAATTAAACACACACTCTCAAATTTCATTTAATGTAGTGTTTCTCAATCCTCCTGCTGGGAAGTGTATGTTAGGTTCACCTGGGATTGAACCTGGATCGCTGATATAACAGGCACAAGCGCTACCCCTGTGCCACAAGGTGGTGTTATAATATCCAGCTACCGAGACAGAGATGAGGTTATTCAGATCAACAGTTTTGTTTTTTTTTTAAACTTGATTAGCAGGTCAGGAATATCCAAACAACAAGGAGACAATAAATCAGAAGTACAATCCAGGCAAAGGGTCAGTAGCCTGTGTCAGTCAGAATCAGCATGCAATTCAAAGGGGCAGGCAAAAACAAAGTCCATGAGGCAGGCAAGGGTCAACGACAGGAAAAACAAACAAGAAAAACCGCTGAACATAAACTCGGGAACAGGCTTAGTCACTGGGTTTGCACAGCATGTCAACTCAAGGCTGAGCAAAGAACTCAGGAAAACAGGGGGCTTAAATAGGCACATTAACCAGGTTCAGGTGAACCCAATACAGAGGTAATGAGACCAAACAAAGATATTGGGGACCCCACATGGCCAGAAAAGGAATAATAGTCACAAAGTCATGACAGGACCCCCTCCCTATGAACATCTCCTGATGTTTCTTCTGGGGCAATCAGGATATCTCTGGTGGAGGTCCTTCATGAGATCTGGGTCCAGAATGTCTCGGGCTGGGACCCAGGACCATTCCTCTGGAGCCAAACCCCTCCCAGTCCAACAGATATTGCAAGCTTCCATGCACACGATGGGAATCCAGGAGATGATCGACTGTGTAAACTGGCTCACCATCAATGATTCTAGGGGGTGGTGGGGGTCTGGTTGTAGGAGCCAGTGGGCTGGTGATAACAGGTCATAGACAGGAAATGTGTAGGTGGGATTAATATGCATGACCCGGAGAAGTTGAAGACAATAGGAGACTGGATTAATCCTCCTCAAGAGTTTGAAGGGTCCCATGAATCATGGAGCCAGCTTGCAGGACTCTACCTGCAGGGGAAGGTCTCGTGTCGACAGCCAGACTCTTTGCCCAGGATGTCGTGATGGAGCAGGTCTGCAATGGTGGTTGGATTGGAGCTGGTCTCATCATGCAGACCTCTGAAGAGCTGACCGGACCTTGCGCCAGACGTGTCTGCACTGTTGGACAAAGCTCTGGGCTGAAGGGACCCCGACATCTGGCTCTTGGTCTGGGAACAGTGGAGGCTGAATCCCGACCTGGCACTTGAAAGGTGAGAGACCTGTAAAAGAGCAACACGGGGTAAGGAGCATATTCTGCCCAGATGACATACCTGCTCCAAGATGAAGGGTTAGTGGAGGCCAAGCATCAGAGTGTGGTCTCCAGGTCTTGGTTAAACCTCTCTGTCTGTTCATTAGACTCTGGGTGGCAACCAGAGGAGGGGCTGACAGTGGCCCCAATCAGCTTGCAGAAGGCCTTCCAGAACTGTGAAGTGATGAATTGGGGCCTGCAATCAGATAGTATATCCAGGAGAAGGCCAGAAATTCTGAACACTTGGTGACACACAATCTCAGCAGTCTCATGAGCAGAAGGGAGTTTGGGTAATGGGACAAAATGGCAGGCCTTGGAAAAACAGTCTACAATGACCAAAATGACTGTGTTTCCTGGGGGGAGACCTCTAATGAAGTCCATGGAGATGTGGGACCAGGGCCGTTTGGGTATAGGTGGGGGGTCTTGTTTTGGGGGGAAAAAAACAGGGCAAGCAGCAACAAAGGACTTGACATCTCCATTCATCCCAGGCCACCAGAACTGCCTTTTGACAAACTCCAGTGTTCTGCTTGTGTCGGAATGGTTAGTCAGCAATGAGGAATGCCCTCATTGTAGATCCTGGGAGCACACTGAGGTTGGGAAAAAAGTTGTCCTGATGGTCCATTACCAGGATCTGGCTCCTTCTGCTGGGCTTGTTGCACTGCCATCTCCATTCCCCAATGTACAGGAGCCACAATCTTGGAGTCAGGACAGATGGTTGCTGGTGTGTTCTCACAGTCTGTGTTCTGAAAAAGCCTGGACAAAGCATCTGGTTTTTGATTCTTAGAGCCACGGCGATAAGACAACATAAAATCAAAATAATAATAAAAAAAAAACCAAAGGCCCAACTTGCCTGCTGAGGGTTGAGATGTTTGGCTTTCTGCACATGCTCCAAATTTTTGTGGTCCATCCACACCAGGAAAGGATGCTGGGCCCCTTCAAGCCAATGCTACCATTCCTCCAAGGCCAGTTTGATTTGCCAGGAGTTCTCTATCGCCCACATCATAGTTTCTCTCAGCAGATAGGTGAGAAGAGAAGAAGGCGCAAGGGTGGAGCTTGCAGTCTGAAGGACACTGGGAGAGAACCGCACCCACTGCCACATCCGAGGCATCCGCCTCAATGAGAAAAGGGAGTGAAGGGTCAGGTAAAGTAAGGATAGGAGCTGAAGTAAACCTCACCTTGAGATCTTGAAAAGCCCTCTCCACCTCCAGAAACCAGATAAAAGAACCAGAGTGCTTCTTGGTTAGGTTGAACAGTAGTGCAGCCACTGAGCTGAAATTTCTGATGAATTTTCTATAGAAATTTGCAAAACCAAGAAAGCATTGAACCTCCTTAACAGAGGTGGGCTGAGGCCAGTCACAGACCACTTGAGTCTTCTTGGGGTCCATGCAAAGGTTCCCCCTGGACAAGATGAACCCCAAAAAGGAAACCTCAGAAACATGAAATTTGCACTTCTCGGGCTTCATGAAGAGATGGTTATCAAGAAGGTGCTGGAGGATAGCTCTGACATGATGGACATGCTCATGAAGGGACTTTAAGAATACCAGAATATCATCCAGATACACAAAGATGGACTGACTTAACATGTCCCTCAGGACATCATTGATCAGCCCCTGGAAGACAGCTGGGGCATTGATTAACCTGAATGGCATAACCAAGTACTCATAATGCCTGGTTGGTGTGTTGAAAGCAGTCTTCAACTCGTCTCCCTCCCGGATCTGGACCAGGTGGTAGGCATTGCAAAGGTCTAACTTGGTGAAGATTGTCACTCCTTATAGCAATTCAAAGGCTGAAGACATGAGGAGTAAAAGATAACCGTTTCTCACAGTCATCTTGTTCAGCCCACAGTAGTCAATATAGGGTTGGAGACCACCATCTTTTTTGCCAACAAAAAAGAACCCAGCTCCGGTGGGAGAAGACGAAGGACAAATGATTCTGGCATCTAGGGAATCCCTGATATACTCCTCCATAGCTTTGGTCTCAGCAGGCAAGAGAGAGAAGATTCTACCATGTGGGGGAAAAGTTCCTGGAAAGAGGTCAATGGCACAATCGTAAGGCCTGTGAGGAGACAGTGATGTGGCTCTTTTCTTACTGAAATCCTCATTCAGGTCATGGTATTCAGAAGGGACTCGGGACAACTCGAGAGGACTAGGAGACTTAGGGATGGAGCAGAGACTCTAGAGAGAAGACAAGTAGATTGGCAAGTGGGCCCCCACTTGATCACAGTTCCTGAAGACCAACTGATATGGGGACTATGGTGAGACAACCAGGGAAACCCAAGTACTACGGGGAACTTGGGAGACTGAATAAGGTTAAATTGGATCTTCTCATGATGACTTCCATCTATGGACATAAGAAGAGGTGCAGTAATGCGGTCAGTGGTACCTTTTCCCAAGGACAGTCACAGTGAGAGGGTGGTCCAGGTTGGTTATGGGGAGGTGAGGGTCACTGGCTAGGGAGGAATCCATGAAGTTACCAGCTGCACCAAAGTCTATGAGGGCCTGTAGAGTGTGGTGTTGCTGGTGTCCCCAGGAAATCATGACCAGTATACTCAGGCATTCTGTAGAGGCTGTGGGGGTAAAGGTCGCTCCCATCACAGTACTCCCCCTCCTGGACGGGACTGCACATATACAGACACACACACCTCTCGATTGCTTCCTCTTGACAGAGAGTAGCCACTTCTTTAAGAGTTTAAAAGTTCTCCTCTTCTCGCATGAGCTTTCAAATGGCCCACCAAGCCGGCTTTAGAAAGCATAAGACGTGAGCACAATCCACACTTCAGCTCTTCACGAAT
>JAOEHJ010000018.1:42786786-42798971 GCA_025447855.1 Potamarius usumacintae | reverse complement strand
AAATTCAGCATTGTTTACAGACACACTTTCAGCGGCTGCCATCCTAGTTGCTTTGTATATCCACCATCATGGCGGACTCTCATGACGTAGCACATTTTGATCACGTGGTTGCAAGTTATCTATAGTGCAATCCACTGCACCATCATGACACCCCTAACTACATACAGTGTGTGTTAAATGCTTATCTGCATGTTAGTGACCTGTGTGTCTCCAATTGGACTAGATGAGCTGAGCACAGACAATTTTTTTTTTTTTTTGAACGAGGTAGATCTTTAAGGGTTTGCATAATTCATGTTCAGTGTGTTTACATTTGGGATAAGAGAGAGAGAGAGAGAGAGAGAGAGACCCTAAGATTAACCTATGGGAAGCCTGGAATGCTCAGAATGTTCACCCATATACTTTACGACAAGACTGACGTATAAGAGAAATATTACTGTCACTAAATAAATCACACAAGAAACACAAAATTCTGGGAATTGTATCTTTTGAGTTATAGCCTTGACCTACTGCTTAACCCCTGATTAGCATGTCTTAAAGTTAAAGCTGTATGCAGTAGAAGAGGTCGTCTGCAGTGCATAGTCAGACAGTTTTGTTTACACATAGAAATCTGCCTAGGGTTTGAATTTTATTTATATTTTATTGTCTACCCATGTTCCCATGGGAACATAAAACATGAGAAAGGGGTTAGAGGCACATGGAAGCGATTGCATTCTAATGGAAGATTTACAGAGGAACATTGTTTTGACCAGTGCCCATAACTGATCAATTCTAAATATCCATTATCCATAACTGCTTATCCTGTGCAGGACAAGCTGGAGCCTATCCCAGTGGACTATGGGTGAGAGGCAGGGTACACCCTGGACAAGTCACCAAATCATTACAGGCCTGCCACATAGAGACAAACAACCATTCACACCTAAGGTCAATTCAGAGCCACCAATTAGCCTAACCGCTCTTTCTGTCTGTCTGCCTTGAACCCAGAACCTTCTTGCTGTGAGGAAACAGTGCTAACCACTACACCACCATGCCACCCTTAATTCTAAACAACCAAGCATTTTTACTTTCAGCTGGTCTTTAAATTTTATTATTGATTTCACAGCTCAAAATGAAATTATAAATCAATTAGAATCTACAGAATATATTTCTCCCTGATTGTCTGGTGCATTTTTAATATCAGAAACCTTTGGGGAAATAGACCTCTCAGCATTTATGTATAATCGCTCCACTTCCATTTTTCATGGTTGAAATGAATGTTTCTTTAAAAAAGTGATTTGCATTTAAGTTGTATTCTTGAGAAAACAATGAATAAGTCATATTTTATCTCAGAATCCCTACAGACACGCTGGGAAACCATGATTATGGTGAGGGCTCTGGATAAAAGTGTCTTTGTAGGCCCCTCACAGAAATCATTTATAAGGACAAAGATGTTATATTCCACACGGGGAAAACAAACAAACAAAAAAAGCTCATACTGGTTTGCAATAGTGAGCTAAAAAATTAGGAAAAAGATACACTCAATAAAAATATCTGTAAAAATGTGAACAAAGCTGAGTGTCTTAACTAGGAGAGAGAGAGTTCATTGTACTTCTTGATCTACCATTTAACTTTGTGCTCTGATGCTTTTCAGAAACTCGGGCCTGAACTGTGTGATTACAGTCAGCTTCACAACAAGTAACAAGTCCATCCATCCATTATCTGTAGCTGCTTATCCTGTGCAGGGTCGCAAGCAAGCTGGAACCTATCCCAGTTGACTATGGGCAAGAGGCGGGGTACACCATGGACAAGTCACCAGATCATCACAGGCCTGACACATAGAGACAAACAAACATTCACACCTACGGTCAATTTAGAGCCACCAATTCACCTAACCTGCATGTCTTTGGACTGTGGGGGAAACTGAAGCACCCGGAGGGAACCCACACAGACACAGAGAGAACATGCAAACTCCACACAGAAAGGCCTCAGTTGGCCACTGGGCTCGAACCCAGGACCTTCTTGCTGTGAGGCAACAGTGCTAACCACTACACCACCGTGCCACCCAAGTAACAAATTAACATGCATTTTTAAAGTGCACTCCGAAACCTCATTGCTATTACTTGTGTTTGAGATAATTGAAATTTGTTCTATTGTAATGGCAGGTTTTGCCTTTCAGAATATACAATTAACAACAAATAAATAACAATAAGGATATTAACAATCTTAAGAGAATTCTGGTGGATGTCAATAAACAATAAAAGGGAATGAATGACAAAATAATCCATTATATGTTCTTGTTTTGAGATCAAATTAAGATCGAACACTGAAGGAAGACACCAGCACTAACCTGTACAAATCAAACCTGCTGCAACAACAACAATAATTCAAGTCCCATTTGGGATTGTTCGCCTGAGTATCTCTCTTTGGAGCTACAAGGAACCCTTTGGAGCAACATAAGACCCATTATGTCTGAGGATCCTTGGACTTCCAAAGGACACCCTGGAAGCACTGGCCCAAAGAAAAGACACCATGACTAAGAACAAACTAAAGCGTATGATGGAGAGTAACAACTTTAACTACTTATTTCAACAATCTGAATCCATACACAACTATAGCCTAAGGAACAGGAAAAGTAACTGTAGAACCAGAGCAAGTGGGTGGAACACAGAAGCATGGCAGGCCAGAACTGAGTTCTCAGAAACTTTTTATTTTCTGTTTTATAGGTGGCTTTTCAGCTCATTCACTCTCGCACACACATGCATTCGGGTCGGGAGAGAGCTCCCTTTCTCTGCTCTCTCTCTCCTTTTATAGGGCGCGGTCACTGGGGAAGACACACAAACACAGGTTAACTCACATCAGGTGCAGTGATTCTGCCACTTACCTTCCCTGACTCTGCCCTCCATTCACAGACCGACGCTTGACCACACCCCCGCTGCCACACACAGCAACTCTGGATGGCCTTTCTGTTTCTTCATGTGCAGCAGCAAAAGACTTTGGGTTGATCATTGACTCTGGTCTTTCGTTTGAAACTCATATACATAACATTACCCGGATAGCTCTCTTATCATCTCAGAAATATTGCTAAGATAAAAAATGTTACTTCATGATGCAGAAAAACTAGTTCATTTTTTGTTCCCTTTAGGTTGGATTATTGTAATGTCTGGATATTCCAATAAATGCATAAACAAGCTCCAGTTAGTTAAAAAATTAGCAGCAAGAGTCCTAACTAGAACTTGAAGATATGACCACATCACCCCTCTCTTATCCACATTGCATTGGCTCCCAATTAAATTTCGCATTATAAAATACTACTATGTTATCCTCATTACAGTGTATGAACTGCAGCCATACAACTACCTAAACTCTTCCTTGCAAATGATGACTTGAGTCATAGTGAGCTTTAGTTGCTGTTTACTATGACTCTTTTACACCATCTTACAGGAACAGAGTGAAAACTGTAACAAGACAGAATACAAAAATGACCATTTTGCTCTGCAGCATGTGCTTTTCCTCAATGTAAATGGATATGAATGAAATGTTTTTAATACAAACACATCAAATGCTTTTTTCATGTAAATAATGTTTTTTAACATTAACTTATGCATCCAATTATGAAATTATTTACTTATGACATTGCCTCTGTGGCATTTACAGTGTGGATTACATGCGGTTAACACAGAAACACAGGTGTGCAGATTTAGCTGGCTCTCTCAAACTACTAACAGGAAGTGAACTGTGAACCTGTAACTTCCTAAGGCCCCCGTCACACTTATTTGGAATTAGCAGGAATCAAGCAGAACCAGCCGAAATGAAATTTTTTTCAAAAATTGTGCCATATTCAGGTGGGAATTTCAAACTGACCAACATTCTTACAGCTTTGTAAGGATGCCGTTCGAATACTTAGAATGCGCTTCGAACCCACCTCGAATGATTCTTGCACAATCCGGGTGTATTAGCTTTCAAATGCATTTGGAACACAATAGGAATACCTAGAATGCTGTTAGAATGCAGTAAGAATATTAAGAATGCACTTTGAATGCCGTATGAGTGCGGTTTGATTGCTACCCGAATACCACCCGAAGTCTGGTCGGAAGGTGCCTCGAATGCTGTACGAATTCACCTCAAATGCAGTCAGAACACTCCCGGAATAGCCGCCGAATATGTTTCGAACGTCTAAGAATTCAAAGAGAATGCAGCTCGAATACTTAGAATGTACTTCGAATATCCCGGAATATATGAAGAATTTTCATTCTGACGGCATTCCGGCACATTCAGGACATTCTGGCAGGATTTGAAGTGGCTTGCCATTTTGATTTTTTCCCTCGAACGCGATCAGAATGTTTCAAATGCTGTTGGAATGCCATAAGAATATTTAGAATGCTGTCAGAGTGCAGTTAGAATACACTTCGAATGCCGTTCGGTATTTCTCCCCTTCGAATGCACCTCGAATGTTTTGAGCTTGAGCAAAACATTTGGGCCAGCCACAAGAATGGGCCCGAATGTTTGGAATGCGGTCAGAATTTTTAGAATGCACTTTGAATATCCCGGAATATACGAGGAATATTCATTCCAACGGCATTCCGGCTCATTCTGCCTCTAGTGTGCCTACCCTATAATATATTACGTTTCTCAGGGTCGAGGTTGAAGACACATGCCAGTGCGGAAACCTTTTATTTACACGGGATAGTCAAAGCAACAAAAAACATGACAGTAGAAGTGAGGAACACAGCGAGTATTGGCATGGAAAATAAAAACAAATGTAAGGCAAACTAACAGAAGTTGGGGTTTAAATAAGGCGAGTAATAAGTGAAAGCGAACACGTGTGTGTGTGTGTGTGTGTGTGTGTGTGTGTGTGGTGTTAATGCTGTCTCTATAATCAAGGTGTGCAGTTTGAGGTCTGTATGCTTGAGGGACTCGGAGGATACAGCATCCCACTGAAAAAGCAAAAACGTTCTATCTGGGCTTTGCTTGAACAAAACAAATGTTCAGAAACCGGAAGATACTCAACAGAGACGTGATGCAGCTTGACTTGTGACATGTTAATAACTAGCTAATGTCTCAGTTTGGACTTTTCACAGCAATGGACCTGCCATCTCATAATTATTCATCATATCCGGTCATTAGTTTATATCCGGTCTCACTTGGTTGGCGCTCTGTAGCATTCCGTTAAATATAGTCAGGTGGGAATGCACCATATCCGCTACTTTTCCATTATGGATGATGGAGTAGGAAGGAAGATTTATCTTTTCTGTGTTTTTACCTCGTACATGAGTGGATTTTTTTTTTGTGTGTGGGTGTAAATTAAATCTATGTTTTGTGCTTCTTTTTGCAGGCAGTTTCCTTGTTTGTCTCTTTCCAAACACCAGACAGATCAAATCCAGCCCAAGCTGCTCATTAGACACGTCTTCCGACTCATGGAAAAATTCAGCATTGATCCTGGTGTGTGTGTGTGTGTGTGTGTGTGTGTGTGTGTGTGTGTGTGTGTGTGTGAGAGAGAGAGAATGATCATGATTTGTATTTTCCTTAAACATAACTGACAGTTAAATAGTTTTAATAATCAGTTGATATCAGATGTGAGTTTTTATTAACTCTGACACACTGGATGTAATAAGTGTGTGTGTGTGTGTGTTGGTCTGCTGTAGGTGTGTGTGTGAACGCTGTCTACAAGAGGAAACTCGACTCCCTGAGGTTTCTCATGTACAAGAGGTTTGGAGAGGTGAGAGATGGAAAATGCTTTAAATACTCTAACAACTTAGGTATTTCATTAATCATTTAAAATATGTCTCATGACTACTTTGAGACTACTTTTTTGCCATAAGTTAAAGATTAATAATAATAATAATAATAGCATGTTTAATAGCTTATTAATGATCCTCCTACATGCCCATGTGCTCAGCTGTAAGGCGATACAGATTAAAGGTGCGCTCAGTGAGTTTTAAAGGTGTGATCTGTCATATTTTGGAAACGTTTTTAGCAACGTTTTATCACACATGTGCAGCTTTAATAAAATATCTGCTATCTATCAGAGGAGAAAAGCCCCTCTTGGTGAACTTGGGTTGTAAACTGGAGACGCATCACATAATGTAGACCACCAACATCCAGCCAATCAGAGAGAAGCAGACATCTACACCTACTCACCTGTCAGTCATGCTCTTAGTCAATTCTGAAAGCTCCGCCTACTGTTTCTCATTCATTCACATGTTTTACCCAAAGCAGTGTGCTTTAGGATGTTTTAGTGGTGGTCCACGTCCACTAATATCACTGCTTACTCTTGTAACCTAATAAATGCAGATGTTTAGAATGAATGTAGAATAACTTTTTTTTTTTTTGGTGAGGCTGGTGTTCAAAATTACATTTATTTATTTAGAATGATGTGCTGCTATCAATGGCGATCACAATCCATTATAGTTTACGATTTCTTTGTAATCATATATATTTGTTTAAAAACAGAGAAATATTTGATATTTGTGTAATGTTGGTTTATGTTCAGTAAATTTATGATGCTGCAAGCATAAGGAAATTTACGCTGTACAGTTACAGGATGCAAAATAAAAAAAAAACTCTTTGCATTGATCTGTTTATAGAAAAACATGTCGGAGGAGAACTGGAGGGACCATGTGCAGGTAGATCGGTGGTTCTCCACTGGACACGCACACACATTATAAAATATACACTTTGTAAAAGACACACATTTTGTTCCCCTTCTGGCAGAACAGGGTCATGTGGGTGGAGCTAGTATAATTAGATATTTTACATTTTTAATGTTTATTTATTGACTTATTTACCCTCAGTAATGTTTACTCTGAGGTGAAATTTAGCCTGATTTCAAGAGATATCCAAGGAAAAGAATCCACCGTTTTTTAAACTTTCTCCCTGTACGTGCTCACGACACGGCGTATACCGCCACTAGAGAACAGATGTAGAGCCTGTTGATATCCATTTGGGGGAAATTTGGCACCTTTTGTAATTATTTTGTACGTTAAACACTCACATTTCATTCAAATTAATCTCTGGTTTTGTGAAAAACAAAAGTATTGACACCCTTTGATTGTGTTTTTGAGTGAATATTTTCAGTTTTGAGTATTTTACTGATTGTTCATCACGAGGCTCCACCCATGACATCCAGATAAACCCCTCTCCCTTTCACCAGAACCATCCAGTGATAGGAAAGTGACACAACCTGAGTAGGGATAGTTGTGGGTTTGGATTAGTAACTGTGCTGCATAGTCTGGTGAAAAATAAGTGTGCGTGCGTGCGTGTGCGTGCGTGTGTGTGTGTGTTAGGTCACAGTGGAGGGCAGTGTGGACCTCCAGGTTGTGTTAGTGGAGCTCTTGGTGAAATACTGTGGATTGAAGGCTGCAGCTCAATGGGCCAAACACTACAGTGTACCGAGAGACAGACTTCCCTTCAGGGTGAGGGACACCATGGAGACCCTGTCCTCCAGTCAGCTGTGAGTCTTTAATAGGTGTACGCGCACACACAGCCGCCTCATCTCAAATAATAATAATCGCATGTTTAATCATGAAGTCATTCTTAATGCACCTGGGAAATGGCATTGTGATGAGCTGTAAGGTCTTACGGTACAGATTAAAGGTGCGATCAGCGATTTTGTGCAAAATTTTACATCAAATTTCTAACCATGTTCTTGTCACATTTGAGCAGCTTTAATAAAAGTGTGAGGCAAAATTAAACAAGAGACACGGAGGATGAAGTCATGGTCCTGTTAGTGAGTGAATATGAGGAGAATTATGACGTTTTACAAATAATACCTTCTTCAAGAAGAAGAATATGTTTGGGACGTTCACTGGTACGTGATGTGGCGTCTGGCTGTGTAGAGTCAATTCACACAGGCAGCTCAAATTCTGTTTGTTTATTTGTGAAATTACAAAATTATTTTAAAAAATTAAGTTAACTGATTCTTTTGTGAGAGCATGGAATTAACTTGTTTCATTTACATTCCATAACAATAAATGTACCATAAAAAGGATAAAAACTGGCATGTTGTTATTTGATGGATGAATATGGTACATTGCTGTGGTATAAGAGGAATAGAACACTTGGGCACGTGCTGTTAGAGGACAATAATCATCTTCCATGTAGAAAGTGAGTGTCTTGGGTTTTTTTTTTCCCTCCTCCCCTCTCAGAAAAATAAATGAAGTGTTTTCTCCTCTGGATCTGTGGATCACCCCTCCGTCTCACCAGCTCCAGTTCTACCAGCTTCCTGTGAACCAGCAGCACGTCCACATGGTGGAGAATGCAGAGCAGCTGCAGCTCTGCAGAGACTCGGTTCTCCAGGTACAAGCTGCATGCGTTCCTGCATTACTGTGTTCTTTGCACGCAATACTTCCTGTTCATCAACCCAGGAGAGAAGGTTCTGGATCAAGTATCAAAATACTGGGGAGATATAAACATCATTTACGTAACCATGGAGGTCTTCACTTGTTTGTTTGTTGTCAGTGCAGTAGTGGAGATGATCTACTTTTTTTTGTGCTCTTGTTGTTGTTATAACAACTTAGTTATAACTAAGAAGCTATAGTCACTTTTGCATTTTATTTTATTTGTTTCTCTTTTCTTTTTCATTCTTTCTCCATCGTTTCCTTTCAGCTGTATTTTCCTTCCCCTCATCTACATTATTGCATTTTGCTTTATATTGCATATGCATTTCCATATTTTCTTTTTCTTCTCCTGTTTTCATTTCTTTTTCTCTTTCATCATGGTTCCTCCTCTCTTTTTATGCTTCCCCTCTCTACTTTCTATTCCTTTCTGTTTTTCCCATCTCTTTACTCTGTCTTATGTTCATTTTTTTAATTTTTATTTTTTTCTTTCTTTGGGTGAAAAGTTCAGGAATTTAAAAAAAAAATCTGTTTTTAAATGATGCACACTTTTTTTTTTTTTTTTTAAACTAATTTATTGAATATTCATTATCCAATAAAATACAGAGGTTTAGTCGTGTGATATGTGCATATACGGCTTGTGTGAATGAGGCGTGATGGGCACACGATGATATCATGCACTGCTAATTGGCTAATAGGAGAGAAATGCTGATCTGAGGACAGGTTCTAAGTTAAGTTGCATGCTCATTTATTTATTTTTTTCCTCCCTCCCTGGTTGTCCTGCGTAGGCGGGGGGTGTGGTGGGCGTGGACATGGAGTGGAGAGCCGGATTTGGTACAGTGAGCACGCAGCGCATCTCCCTGATCCAGCTGGCGGTGAAGGAGCAAGTGTTCCTGTTGGATCTGTGTGCTCCGGGTCTCAGCCATCACAGCCTGACCATTAACTTCATCCGAACGCTGCTCACTGACACCAGCATCCTCAAACTGGGTAAGGAACTGTAAAGCATGAGGAAACACGTGAGGAGGTTTTTCTCACTCTGGGTCTCCATGAAAACGTTTCTCACGCTCTTTATGAGAACATGTAGACTAAACAGCGTGATTATAACATCTGAAGTGTTTTGATAGCAAATCAAACATCTGGAGAACATATTCCAGGTTGTGGTCAGTTTGAAAGGTGTGTGTGTGTGTGTGTGTGTGTGTGTGTGTGTGTGTGTGTAGGTTATGGGATGTCTGGAGATTTGAGGAGTCTGGTGGCCACATGGCCTGAGTTAAAGGAGGAACCTCTGGAGTTTAAGGGAGTGTTGGATCTGCTCCATGTCCATCAGCAGGTAACGAACATCTCCATGTATCTCCACCAATCACATCACACCTGTTCTTAAAGGGCCAGTTCACCTAAAAATTCACTCTGTCAGACGAGAGAGTCTTTCTTTCTTTTTTTCTTTCTTTGCTCCTCTCTTCAGTACATTTTCATTCTTTTCACTTTGTTACTTCACTTTCTTTTGTTTTCTTTCCTAACTTTTTTGTTCTCCCTCTCTGCTGCTTCTCCTTCCCTTTCCTCCCTCTATTTTTTTCCTCCCCTCTCTGAGACTTTTTTAATTCTTATTTTTGTTTCCTGTCTTTCTTTTTCATTTTGCTTTCTTTTTCTTGCTCCCTTTGTTGCTCTCCTCATGCTCTTTCCCTCTCTCTCTCCTAGTTTTACTTTCTTTGTCTTTTTCCCTTTCTTCAGCACTTCATTTCTTGCTTTATTTCTGAGTTTTGCTTTTGTTTTCCTCCCTCTCTTTCCCTTCTCTTTTTCCTTTCTTTTCTCTCTTCTTTATTGGATGTTTATTCTTTTTCTTTCTTTGTTGTCATTACAGCTTTGGATCTTTTTTTTTACTAATTCAGTGAAAACTTCATTAATCAATAAGACACAGTGATGTGATGTACACTTTGCATGAGTGAAGGCGTGATAGGCGCACAGTGATGACATCATACAGCCCCGATTGGTGAACAGGGGGAGGGGTGCTGGTGTGGGTATTTTTTCTGTATGGTGTAGCACTGACAGTGATGTCCCCGATTTGTTCGTAAAGCCTCAGGCTCAACTCCGCACACAGGCCTCTAGTATCTTATATGGGATATGACCTTTGACCCTTGACCTCTGGATTAGCTGCAGCGGTGCTGGCGAGGGCGTGCTGGGCCTCGGCCGGTGGAGGTGAACGAGGGCCCAGCGGAGAAAGGGTTGAGTCTGCTGGTGCAGCAGGTGCTGGGAAAACCACTGGATAAAACCGAACAGTTGTCCAACTGGGAACGCCGTCCACTTCGCACCGGACAGGTCCGCTATGCAGGTCAGACACAAGCCACGCCCACAGACTCCGCCCAGCAGTGTGATTTTACATTTTTATTGATAGTATTATAAGTTTGTGCTGTACTCCCTCTGCATCCCTTCTTCCTCTTTTCCTTCTTTATTCTGTTTATGTATTACTTTATCTATCCTTATTAATTTTTTTTTAAACGTTTTTGGTTTTTCTCCCTCGTTTTTTTTTTCGCTTTTCCTTTCTTATTTCTTTTTCCTCTCTTACTGATACTTTTTTCTTTCTCTTCATTTTGGTTTGTTTGGTTTTTTCTTTCTTTTTCCTTTTCAAACTATTATTGCCTTCTCTCACACACACTTTCCTTTCCTCTTCTCCATCATGCTTTCTCGGTCCGTCTCTCTCTCTCTCTCTCTCTCTCTCTCTCTCACTCTCTCTGTAGCGATAGATGCGTACTGTCTAGTGGATGTGTATCTGACACTCTCTGCGGATCCGAAGGCATTCGGTCTTCCGGATGATCTGCACTCGATCAAGCCGAGTTCATCAACCAAAAGTGACTCCAACAAAAAAACTAAAGAGAAGAGGAAGCAGACAGGCCGGAAGGTCAGTCTGTCCCCCCCCACACACACGCCTGCTTTTACTGCCGTTTTTTACAAGCTGCAGTCACAGTTTCTGCAATAAAATGAGATATAAAAAATGGCTGATCTGAGAAAGAAGTGTGTGATTTAAACAATTAAAGTCTTGGAGCCCAAGAATGGAAAAAGGACACAGTTGGCATTCATATTTTCCCATGTATTTTTAACAGATTTTGGTAGTCAGCTAGTTAATATGAGCTAACCTGAGAGGAACTTCGAGTCATATTATAAATGTAAATCATTTTCAGTGGGAATCAACACTAACTGGCTAACGTGGGCTAATCTGACAGGATTTCTGAGAGGATAAATTCTGATCATTAGCATGTGCTAACATAACTAGATTTCTGTAAAACTGGTTATAAGCTTCACTGCTAATTTCAGCTAGTTTTAGTTAACACATGCTAACCTGACAAGATTCCTGAGAGGATTTTGAATAAATTTTATAAAAATAATTCTTATTACTAATACTAGCTGCAGAATAATATGAGCAAACCTTCATAGCTGTTACCTTTAGCAGTGATATTTATGACCATTTTATAAATATGACCAGGAAAAAAAATCCTGTCAGAAATGTTAACACAAGCTAAATTAACAGCATACCTGAGAGAATGGATTTTCCTAATCTTCACTGCTAACACTAACCAGCTAACTTTAACAAACCTGACAGGATGTTTGAGGAATTTCAAGGGATTTTCAAGTTAGGTTTCTAAATATTTCTTTAATGTAATATCTTTAGTGCTAATATTAGCTAGCTTGTTAACATGAACCAACCTGACAATTTTTAAATAGGGTTTTTCAGTTAGATTAAAAAGAATGCTAGTTCTCACTACTAGCAGTTTAGGTCAAGCTGAGTAACAAACTCACGTGACCAGAATTATTTTCAAGTCAAGTCAAGTTTATTTGTATAGCGCTTTTAACAATAAACATTGTCGCAAAGCAGCTTTACACAATTTG
>JAOEHJ010000018.1:41487690-41499057 GCA_025447855.1 Potamarius usumacintae | reverse complement strand
GCGATGTTCGTTGAGGAAGAGAGTTCGTCGTCGAACACGACCCCTAGGTTCTTCACACTGGGTGAAGGAGACTTACCGATGTCCCCCAGGGAGATGACCTTGTAGAGCAGGGTTCCCCCTGGGTTCTGAAAAATATACTCCCCTTTTTTCCTTGAAGAATAAAGTTCAATAAGTTTTCTTCACTTTTTCTTAGTCTGTATTTTTTCTTAGTGACCGACTTATCAAAGTGAACTTAATACAGGTTTATACCAACCAAACTGACACAATTCAAATATTTGTACAGATCCAGCTTGGCCTCTCCATTACATATACAATTTGGGCTCCACTCCAGTCTCTAATAAGAGAGACTTGGTTCTGGGTGCCCTGTGCACCATCAAACTAAAATAAACCTCTTTAGTTTGAGCTTACTGAAGGTTGTTTTAGCAGGGAATTATTCAGAAGAGGTATTAGGACTCTGTTTAGTCTTTACTAAAAACACAAAACTTGATTTACAATTGAACAGGGTCGAGAAGAGTTTGAGAACAAACAACAGTGAAGTAATCCGATTTTCCCGTCGATTTACGAACCGAACACAGAGCGACTCCGTGTTTTACATCATGCCGTTAGTTAGACCAGGGGTAAGTCAAGATTTCCCGGGGCTTGTATTTTTTTAACAGAGATTAGCATCGATAGGTTGGGAATGTGAAACCTTGTAAAGTTAGGTAATATTATCACGCACACACATTCAAAGGTTATGACATCTTTATTAGTGATTTAATACAGGTTTTTTTAAATTTATGTACTTCACTTCAGTTTCTGTTTCCTGATTATTAAGTTATCAACACCCATAATGTCTCAGGAAACTGAGGCATGTTTCAGTTGACTTAATATGAGTCAAATTAATCATCAGTTTAATAAAAATATCGTTTCTCACTCACATATCTCTCCTTTAGGACCACAAAGGCACCAATTCTAAGCGACATTATTATATTACAACATTCAAAATCCCAGTTAACATCCAAGTCAATTGTTTTCTATTAATATCTTATTTTTTTTGAGGGTGAAAATACCCGGGGACTAGAGCCCGAGTGATGGGGCCGAACAACGCCATAGTGTTAGCCACAGGGACACACAGAGACAAACAACCATTCACACCTACGGCCAATTTAGAGCGCTGTTTCTCAAAGTGTTGTTCTGGTGGCCCACGAGTTGATGTCTTAAAATATCACGTTTTATCATTGTCACTCAAATTGCTTATGTGACTCCAAAAGCAAAGTTCTGAGTGGCACAGATGAGTTGTTTTCGATATTGAATAAAGTCCTATGTAAATTCAAATAGATTTGAATTTGTCTAACATTAAGCAGGCCAACAGTTTTGCGACACTGCCTATAGCTACGTCAATTTAGGTTACGCTTTCATATCGACGCCACGTCTGAATGCGGAGAAACTATGAGTAACCAAACTGGATTTAGCATCAAACTGTCAAAAAGATAACGGATCGGTGGCTGAAGACCGGGTCAGTCAAAAGAAGAGCACAAGAAACATCCGACACGAGCGAGGACAAAGTGCAAAGCCATGAGGATTCTTTGTTTGAGAAAAAAAAGCAGCGCAACCAGATCAATGTGGCCCCCAATACAAGATTAAAACTGTCTGGTTTGGAGCCAGACATTGCTTTACTAAAGTATCAGAATAAGCAGCACCATTCTTCCCATTAAGAGAAGGACAACAGTGAGTGAGTTGGCGATACTATTTGTAAAACTGTCATTTCATTAGTGTGTAATTTGTAATATACTGTTGAAGTAGGTTCATTGTTTGTTTTTTGTTTGGGATATTTAGGGGGTTTAGGTGGTCTGCGAAACTTTTTTTTTTTTTTTAATGGATAAAGTGGTCCTTGGTCTGAAATAGTTTGAGAAACACCGATTTAGAGCCATCAATTAGCCAGACACGGAGAACATGCAAACTCCATGCAGAAAGGCCCCGTCGGCCACTGGGCTCGAACCCAGAACCTTCTTGCTGTGAGATGACGGTGCTAACCACTACACCACCATGCCGCCCCCCAAAAAAACAACAGAACATAATTTTTCTCCTGGTTGAATGTGACAGTGAAACTAGAAGAGCACTTGGTAGAGTGCATATCTCCGCCAAGCCACACATCCAGATTTGCATCGGAATCTAATCAATTGTTCCTTGGCCCATGGTCCACCTTTCCTCAAAATGTTATCAAAATTCGTTGACTACTTTTTGAGTTATGTTGGGAACAGACAAACAAAAAAACTCAAATGGAGGCGAAAGCGTCACCTTTTCCAACGCAGCTGGCAGAGGTAATAAAGTGAAATCATTCATGCTGGTTCTTTCTGGTGCTGTTCGGTTAGCAATCAGATTAATGTGATGAAGACAAACATAGCCTGCTGTTAAATAGTTTCAGTGTCGATGGGAGAAATATTAATGCACCGGTGACCTGTAAGAGCATGACAATAGATAAAATATCATGTAAACACATCGGGTATATTTTTAGAAATGCTATGTTTTAAAAGTGTGTGTTAAGCAAAGATACTCTTTTACATTCAGAAATGGGGGAAATGTCCAGCATTGGAGCTCCGTGTGATGTTTTGATTGGCTCGCACGTTGATCTTTTCCGGAGCCAATCAAAAACACAAAACGTGTATTTTTAGAATCACTGGTGATTTTTGCACATACTGACCACTACGAGCCTGCAGTGCTATAAAGCTGCAAAAGGTGGAGAGGTGGCCGAGTTCACCCACATGTGAACAACATGAACGTGCATATTGTGTAAGCATTAAAGTCTCGCTACAGTTTGCACACAAGTCCTATCTAAACCATTTAGCTTGTGCTGGGCCTCTTTGTTACTTTCTCTTTGATGAACACATGGTAGTTGTTGCTTGTGTTTCTTGCAGAACAGCAAAGGAAGGCTTTGCCATCTGGACTTGGTCTGTTCAGATTATTCAGAGCAATTTTGATATTACCAGGGTGATTAGTCATGCCTCATATTTGCCTGCCTTCTGCGCAGGGCCGTGGTCGTCCTGGCACCGAGCCCACACAAGGCTGTGTTTTTTTTTTTTTTTTTCCCAGCCTAAATTTGATGAAATGACGCTATCGGTGGTTGCTCTGCTTTCGAACCTTTTTATACTCTCGAGCTAATATTGTAGAGTTAATTTTTGTTCAATGGTGTCAAAGACAAATGAGAACTAAAACTGTGCCCTGTGTAGAAATATTAAAGGAAGCGTGTTCTGACTATTATTTCTGACCTTTATTACTACAAGGAAACAGAATAATACAGAATCGCACATTTCAGTTTTGCTCTGAAATAATACCTTGATATTTGATTTGTCTTTTCATCCAATGGCTCAAAGCAATGAGATTTATCCAGTGACTTAAAATCAAGCCGGCCAGAGGTCGTGTTGTCTCCCCAGTATGAGCCGCTGGTGACAGCGCTGCAGCACTACATTTTACAGTGGGTGGTGGTGGTTGTTTTTTTTAAACTAAAAGATTTCAGCCAGTCAGGTCCTGAGCTGAGCTCGAGCACTCCATACTGTCATCGTTACCAGAAAGTCTGTTATCATGGAGGTGCTACCAGGTAAACGACTTGGAGTGTGTTCAAAACCTCTCATTCTTCACAATATACATTCCAGTGCGAGCGACTCACAGCTTCATGTATACAAACATTTCACATCACCTCCAAGAACATCCAGAGTTTTCTCCAAATGCGCTTCATTCCTTCTTCCACAGCTTATGTCCATTGTGTAATTAGGCCCATGGGAAGCCATGGCCTAATGGTTAGAGAAGCTGCTTTGAGGCCAAAAGGTTGCCAGTTCAATTCCCTGGACCAGTAGGAATGGCTGAAGTGACCTTGAGCAAGGCACCTTACCCCCAACTGCTCCCCAGGCTGCTCTGGGTATGTTGTATGTCACTCTGGATAAGAGCGTCTGCTAAATGCCTGTAATGAAATGCTCTTTTAAATCAGTTTATACCACAGCAATGCTAAATTCTGGTTTTTGAGTCATGACCGGTTTAATTAATTAATGCACTTGTTCAAATATGTTATTGTTTCTACGAACTCTCTGTGGAAACATTGGTGACGTGCACAGCATCACAGTCAGAATCTGCTGTGTGAGTCATGTTCGTCCTTTGGGATTGAAGATGATCATGGCTTCAATTTGGTGGGTGGCGGTTGTGGGTCCGGAGGCCAAGCCGGGCTTTGATGGTACGCCCACATGTCAGGCACGCACGGGAAGGTACTGTAGTGAGGGTGGCGATGGTTTGAGCCTTCCGTGTAGCTCGTTTCTTCTGGGCCTTGGCAATACGTTTCTTCTATTGTGGGAGCATAAGCACTCCTTAACTTGCCGTTCTTCTTGCCCCCAAGTGGGAGCTGGAGTGTCATCAGGTGATCGTTGATGCCCTCCAGGAGTTTGGTAAGTTTCTGGGTGAGGTGGGACAGCAAATCAAACACCTGCCGCTCACCTTTCAGTACTGCTACGACCACTCCATAATGTAACCAGAACAGTTAAATGTCACTTGCTGTGTGAGTAAGTTACATTTAGCCGTCAAGATTTTAGACATCAGACAATAGAGATAACTGTACACCTATTGATATTGTATTGATTGATTATAACCCTTCACCTTTTTACATTTGCACCACTTTTTGCTTGCAACGAAGAAGCTGGCAAGGGTATTAATGCTACAATTTGATCCCTTATTTTTGCACTTGCACCATCGTGGCCTTAATCAAACATGCATTTCTTCATGGTTTCCATGTGGTCGTGTTCTAAATGGGTTTGGCTGCAGGAAATATTATCTTAAAAAACAAGACTTTTTATGTTGAGGCTTTAGAACCGGAGTTCCAACTGTTGCGTCCTGCAGGGATCTTTTAAAAAAATGTACACCGTAAGTTCTCGGACTTCTTCGATTAGTTTCTTAAGTGTCCCAATGCAGATTGAGATGCTCCTATGCCAGTTGTTGAGCAATAATTCCATGGATGGGAAACGTCCGAGAAAACATATAGTCACTCTGCTTGGCTAGCACATTTTTGTTTTGAAACATGAACATGGTTTTGGCCAAAACTGCAACTCATGAGTTACTTCATCAAGAATGTTGCTCCTCAGAGAATTCCCCAGCAACGGACCTTTTTGCAGCTCTCCATGAAATATTGTTCCATGGATGTAAATGAAGAACTCCAGGATTTGTGCAGTTGTGGACAGCTCTGTGGCTTGCTTTGAAAGCAGTCTTAACACACACTCAAGCCGCAGGAATACGATGAGCCATACCACAAGCTGTGTAGGATCTCTGGATTGCCAGCCTCGTGGTTTTCATTGGGAATGATTATAATCCCATTTGTTTTTAGGTGTTTTGTTTTTGAGTACGTTTATTTTGGTATTCATCAATACAGATACTGAAATGAATAACCTGCTTAATGTTAATCAATCAGTGATGTCACACTGAACGTTTTATCGAGCTCTGCTTGTTTCCCAGTTTAAATAGTGGCCATGAAAATCTCATGTGCGCGTGCATTAGCTAGCTATGCAAGTTAGCTTGGAAAAAATAGGGTTGCTGTGGAGAAGACAGGGCCATGTTTCAGTTCTGTCCAGCTGTTTTTGTTACGTCAGTCCCTTGTTGTAGATTTTCTGTTCTTTTTCTTGCCTAGCTGATGTTTGCTGCAGCGGTTATTGCTGCTAGCAAAGAACTCTTCATGCTGAGTTTTGTGTTTGTTGTTTTATCAGTTTACTTGCGTTGTGTGAAAATATGGCGAGTCCTTGTCAAGAGTTTGCAGTCGTCTTTGATTTCCATCATTAATAGTGAAATGCATCCAGATCACGGTCATTTCTTGTTCATTTGCGTGGTAGTGTACACTAGGATTACATTGCGTACTGTCATCTGGTATCAAGTGCTGGTATCGGAAGGGTTTTATTTATTTAATAGAGTAAATAAGCACAGTATCTGGTGAATACCCGACATCGATGCGTCCCTAGCCTTGTTCAGCCACTGGGTGTGTAAGGAAATCATTCTTAAGATTCTGAACAGAACAGCAGCAATCCTATAAAGTAGAGATTCCTGCTCTCACACCACCGATCCAACTCGTGGAGGGCTTGATAATTAGCTCATGATTAGCTGATGAACTGATCTCGCTCAGCGATTCCCAGCCCAGTCCTCGGGGCTCTTCAGCCAGCCCAAATGTTTTTCAGTCCAGCTCCCAAATAATCTGTGCCAGATATTCAGCACATAATTACCTGATTTAGGTGTTGAGAGCAAAAAATGTAATGAGACAAAAATGTGGATGTCCTCTGGGTGTTTCTGCTGAGGAAACCATTGGTTAAGTGTAAGGTAATTCACTGGAATGTCAAGGCTGTCCAAGCTGGAGTTCCTGACATTAATTATCCTTAAAGAAAAAAAAAAAAGCAGGAATACATGGTGCACATGGCTTGGAAAAATGGGGAAATTGAATGTTTCTGCTGTTGCTCCGTGTGTGCGCGCGCTGTGAGGTAATGAGCCAAATCACTCATGAGCTATAATTTCATTACATCTTGCAGGAGCAGGAATATAAAAGTAAGAATACTCAGCGCGTGGGTGGGATGTCTGTTTTTGCTACGGTTGCCTGATGGATGTTTTGATTGTATCAAGAATATTACGTGTACATGTGAGCTTGCTGGTGGGACACATTGTGGTTCCACGTGTCCATTTGTTTAGCGTTGGTGTGTTTGCATATTGAGTAGGTTCTAGGTTTCTTAAGTATAATAGAGTGGCTCTAAAAGTACATGACAAAAATGAAATGCCACCCAAATCTGAGTTTTTACTCAAGTGGCGTAGAGTGCCACTGGGGTAAGCAAACAAAACAGGAACCAGCATCGGTTAAGGAAATGGTTGAATTTTGCTTCAAGTTAACAAGAGGGAAAGGTTTTATATGCAGAAGGTTTCCTGATTCATCGTTGCGTCCCGACCTCAGGAATGGGCAAATCACTAGCCTGGGCTCCCAGGACAATTCGTGTTCATGTTAACTTTAGAAAAATGAGATTTAATTTGGTGTGAAACCTAATGTTTAAAAATTAATTCACTTTGTGGTGATGGTATGGTGTATATTTACATGTCTTGTTCCAAATATTATCGCCTGCTTCACTAAGCCTCGATCTTGCTGTCGGTAGAACGATTTTGACTCTGCTGATTTACAAACATGACCAAGTGATGGACGACCTTTTAGAAACAGGAAGATGCAGATACAAGGGTACTTCAAAAAGTTCTTAGCCTTGCCCGGAAAACATCACAAGAGAAAGATTGCTCTTGCATTATTTTTCAACATGGTCTCCTTTAATTTCAATGCACTTGGTCCACTGATGTTCAAGCTTTGCTATCCCTGTCCAGAAGAAGGTCACATCTTGAGCCTCCTGAACAGCATGGATGATGTCATCACTTTGAAAATGGCGACCATGCAAGTGGGATTTCAGTTTGGGGAACAGATAGAAGTCAGACGGTGCCAGGTTGGGTGAGTAAGGTGCATAGGGCAACGGTGCAAAGCCACATTTGGCTGCTTCTGCCCCTGCTACTTGTACTGTGTGGACAGGCGCATTGTCCTGGGGCAACAGCACGCCAGCTTGAAGTGTTCCTCTCCTTTCTTCTTTGATTGTTTCTTTCAGTTGTTGCAATTTTGATGCAAGTAGTTCCCATTAATGGTTTGACCTTTTTGTAAGAAGTTGGTCACGAACACTCCCTCGCGGTCCCAAAACACAGAAAGCATCACCTTGCTGACAGATGCTACTTGCTTGAACTTTTTGGGAGGCAGAGAACCAGTGTGTTTCCATTGTTCGCTTTGATTCAGGATCAAAGTGGTGAACCCATATCTCATCCTGGGTCACAAATCTCCTCAGGAATTTGGCTGGGTTAGCCTGAAAATGAGCCAAAAGTGTCCTTGAAATTTCCAGTCTGTTCAACTTTTGATCTGGTGTCAACATTTGGCGCACCCTTCTTGCAGACCGTTTGCTCATTCCCAAGATGTCAGTCAAAATGGCATGAACTGAACAAACACTAATGTCCATGGTTTCTGCTATGCATTGGACAGTCACATGTCCATCATTCATGACCCTGTGGTGAATGGTCTGCACTTGTGTGTGGTCGCTGATTTTGGGTGACTGTGGGTCATCTTCAGTGCTCTCCGTGTCCCGCGTGAAATCCGTAACCCACTTCTTTATGATTTGAGGAGCAAGGGGAGTCCTCACCAAGTGTGTTGACAATGTCTTCGTGGATTTCCTTGAGGGTCATTCCCTTTTTATGCAGATACTTGATTATAGCTCTGGCTTCTTTCTTGTCCATTTTTTGGTTTCCCTCTCACCTACTGATTTTCAAAGGGCATCACCTTCAAAGAAATGGTGACATACATTTGAGTTTTTGTGGACGGTGATGTAGGGCTTTATAGTGTACAGCTATGCCCCAAAATGGGAGTTACACCCCTTGTTTCCGGGTGAGGCCGAGACCTTTTCAAAGTACCCTCGTACACTGAGGAAACCATACGTAATACGTTCTAGCACAAAGCTGTCATTTAAATCTCCTGCAATCACCTTGTGGTTAAACATATCAAAATAAAGATGCTAGAAAGATTTGAGTAATCTCTTTTATGTGTGATGAAAAGACAGAATGCTGGAACTTTATCCATTGGATACTTGAGGGTTTGTTAAGGATGCTAATGCCATGTTTTACGTTACCTCAGTCTAGATTAGTGCACTTAATGAGCTAATTAGGGTATCAGGCAATGAAAACATGGGACTGGTTTGTATACTGGGGCTTTTGCTTGCCTGGTGGGCTACTAATAATAATTTAGATTTTCACATCCTTTGGGGAAAAGTACACTAATGGCAAACACTGTAGGTCTGATTTCCCAATTGGTGCTCAATATATCAGAATTGTGTTCATTCTACTCAGTCCTTAGACCCTAAAAAAGTACAAACGTGCACAGTATCATGACCTCGTTCCCTTGTATGTAGGTTTAAGGGAAAACTGCGCTGTGCTAATTATACTGCAGGCAGTACTAGAATGTATCCCTGAATCTTGAATTTTAAATATTTAAGTGTGGAAGCTGCTGCCTTTATTTAATGTTGGTTCACACACTTTCAAGTTGGAATTTTTAGGCAATCTTTGAAAGAACTTTAGAGTTCCCAACTGGTAAATTTCCCACCCAAATTTTCTCCCTAATTTGGATATGGCCAGGTCCCACCCAGATGAAAGCCATCTCCGCCCACTTCCATATACATGAGCTCACAGATGCCCATGATTGGCTAGCGTTGCTGTAATTGACAGGGAAGAGAGTATGCCACCCCCTCCCTCCCTGAGAGCACAGGCCAGTTTTGCTCTCTTGAGCTCCCGGTTGCAGATGGCTGTAGGATTCGAAATCATTGGGATTTGAACTAGCAATCTCCAGATGATCAGTGGAAGGCTTTTCTGTTGCGACGCTTGGGTAACCCCAACTGGTAATTTCATGTTTGATGAAAATGTGAATGCTGGAAGATTAGAATTACCATAATTCCATCATGACATGAGCACACGATTGGTGTAGTTTTAACAGCTTTTATAATGAGCCTTGGTAAAGGTGCCTTAGCTTCCCTGCTTCTGACCATTAATAACCAGGATGTAGAAAATGTGAGGCTTCAAATTTGAAAGTTTTGTCATAAGTCATCTTTACTGATGTATTTATGTCCATGATGCCAAGTAATGCATCTCAACAACACCGGGTTTTAATTTCCTACTCGCGTTAAACCTCAACTGCTCAGCTCGACTGGAGAAGTGTCTTGCTGTACATTTCATGATTCATTTAAGATGTAACCTGTAAAATTGGCGGCACTGTCTCCTCACAGCAAGAAGGTTCTGGGTTTGAACCTCACGACCAATGGGTGTCTTTCTGTGCGGCGTTTCCATGTTCTCCCCATGTCTGCGTGGGTTTCCCCCACAGTCCAAAGACATGCAGATTAGATAAAAATACCCAGCCGCTGGGGTGGCACAAGCCAGTGCATACTTGGTGCTGGTCCCAAGCCCGGATAGACTGAGGAGGGTTGTGTCAGGAAGGGCATCTGGTGTAAAACCTGCGCCAAATCAAATATGGGGATCATGATGATCTCCTGTGGCGACCCCTAACGGGAGCAGCTGAAAGATGATCTGTAAAATTGTGTGATGACTAAAACAATAGTGCATTATCACTTGACGTATCAAGAAGCCAGCATTTTAATAAAATGGCCTTGTTGAGGTCATTTTTGGAATTAATAAAACTGACTCCATACCACGGTGTCCTGCTAATTCAGCATTTAAAAATTTGTGTCCGTCATCTCCGGTTTGCCACTGGAGCATCGGTTTGACATGTAATACTGCCAGTGATCATTCTAACATATCCCATAGATCTAACTGCTCCAATCTAAATGTTCATTTCAGCAATATGAAATTTGCTTCGATATTGCTGCAGACAGATTTTTAGCCAGGTTAGCATTATTCGCTAAGTAGTATTGACGGGTCGGGGCTGTCTTAAGTTCCACCGTGTTGTCTGAATTTGATACTGTTTCACTGTGGAATTGAGCAGAGTGAAATACCAATTGGTTACATGCCATTCTTGAAGGACAAAAGTAGTAAATGCTGCCTCATCACATCTTGCTAGAGACTCACTTATTTAATTTGCTGGAAACAAAATGGCTGGCTTGTACTTGTATCGTCCTTCTTCTTGGACAAATAGAAAATCCATGCTTCAAGTACGAATTGCTGTCTGAAAAACTAAAGTAAAAAGATGTTTTTTTTTAAGTTCTCCTAAGTCTTATTAACTTTGACCTGAACGAACTCTAAAGCTGTTATTTCTCTGACAGTTTGAAGCACGCTCATGTAACTCATAGTGCAGTTTTTGGCTTGTGCACCAGTTTGCGTCAAAGCCCATTTCAGCAAGACCTTGAGCCCGTTTCTCAGACGTTAAGCAGCACATATTAGGCCTTTTTTTTTTTTTTAAAGATATGTGTGGAGAATCGTCACCAGCCTCCATGCCCTCTGTTACCCTGGCTGTCTCCAGACAGTTTATCACTGTGGTGACGACAAGCTGACGTTTCACTGCTTCATCATTGGACAGGCTCGACATCCCGTCACCTTCTTTTTCTTATCATTGCCTTGTTGCAGTTCAGATTTTCTGACTTAAATGCCTTAAGTCTTAAAAACGGACAATAGACAAACACATCCGTCCTTTCCAAGTCTTTTCAGGATTGTGTCCATTTGTAGCAGTGAAATCTCACACAGGGAAATCTTAATCAACATTCTTGGCATGATAGGGCCACTTTGCCTCAAAGGATGTTTTGTTTGATTTATTTCTTTTTCCCTCCCCGAAAGGGCTCTCTCTCGCTCTCTCTCTCTCTCTCTCTCTCTCTCTCT
>JAOEHJ010000018.1:41440168-41451178 GCA_025447855.1 Potamarius usumacintae | reverse complement strand
GTGCTTGCTTTCTGAAATCAACTTCCCTCACAATTTTTATCCCCCGCTGGCTGAAAGGCCCGAAGGGGGATTATGTCGTGGCGATGTCCATCTGTCCGTCCCAGGAAGGGTACTCATCTTCTGAAATCAACTCCTCTCACAGTTTTTGGAGGAATTTCATGAAACCTGACAGGATTCTTTGTTATAGTATGTTGTTAATATGCGTAATGCAATTTCATTCAATTCAGTCGCATTTTACCAGAGTTATGCCATAGTTGCCTGCAGGGGATATTGCGCTCTCAGAGTACTTGTGTTTAAATGTTATTATTTGTTTTTTATAATGTTCAGGCACAGCGCCCACAGTTCTCTGCTTAATTGCTTCAATTCTACTTGATTAACTTTCACTGTGAAACAAAACCTGTGTGTGTGTGTGTGTGTGTGTGTGTGTGTGTGCACGCGCACCTATCTGTCTACTTCTTTTGCCTGGACAGGCATTAGTTAAGGTACGCATTAGCAAAATTGAAAGGTAACGAGATAAGAGAAGGTCAGGAATTAGTGCTGTTTTCCTGCATTAAGCTTTCCAGCACTTAATTAGCCATAATGAGCCGTGTTTAAATGAGAGCGCAGGGGCATTTCAGTGCTCTTGAAGAGCTCTAATCTTTTTGTCTCTGGAGAAGTTTCGAAGGAAAGAGCAGAGAAGCCCCATGGCAGTTTGGATCAAAACAGAGCTTCTACTGAATCCACAAAGTTCTCAATGGTGGGTTTGTTCAAAGAGGTAGCTTTCTGAGGTAGCCGCGCTTTGTAGTAGGGAATGAAAAAATAAAAAGTTATTTTGGGAAATACATGTCACTTGCTGGACATGTGAAAGAATCTGATATTACAGCTGGGCTTTCAGTTGTGCCAATTGGGAGCTGGTCTGTGGTTGATGGTGGACTACTGAAAACATTTCTCTGTTGAATTATTGCACAAGCATCAGTTATTATCAATAATAAAGTAATTATTGGTGATTAAAATAGATCATGCATGAAGAAGAAGCATTATTGCATAACCTTAATTTGTAAGTAGAAAAAATGTCAGATTTGGAGATTTTTTGAGAAAGCATGGCTTTTTCTTTTTTTTTTTTTTTAAATAAAAATTTCTGAAGCCCTATTCAGAGCTGAGTTGAGCGCTGAAGGGATTAAAGGGGCCAGCTCACCCTTCCCAGAAGCCTCTGCACTTAATTGTCATTTTCGATGCCATCAATATTCCACAGCAATCCGCATCAAAATGCAGCGACATCCTCAGCCATAGATCATAAATTGTAATGTGAAATTGAAGATATTTTGCCAAAGTAGGTACATTTTAAATTGTTTCCACTGATCCATTCTGTTTTTGTGTGTTTATTCAATTGTAATGGACCTGAACTGGTCTCGAGCGTCTCATGGACGGCCATGTGAAGGAAAGAAAATATGAAGCATATTGTGTTCAAAACTTGCACGTATGACACATGGATGAAGAAAAAGATTGAGATGGATTTTAAAGGGCTCACTAACAGTGAATTTGCGGGGGCTTTGCTGCAGTGGGAATGCAGCGGCTTGTATGTCAACAAAAACACTGAGTTGGATTCGGGGAAAGTGAACTACCCCTTTAATCATTGGCAACAGCTTATTTTGAGGACTGGATTTTCTATGAACGTGGTTCTTGGACTAAAATTAGGAACTGTAAAATGAAGAAGTGAGTGTGACAGTCAAAGTGTCCAGAAGAACTGCGGCTGGTTCTGTAAGATGCTCAGGAAAACCTACAGATCATTTCCGCATAAAACTGACCTCACTGGACCTCAGACTACTAATTTTATTTTTTTTTAAAGCAAAGGGTCGTCTCACACCAAGTACTGACTTTGTTTCGTTTATTATGGCTCACTGATTACTGTTTAAAAAAAAAAAACTATAAAGTGTTAACATTTAATTTCATTATTTTTAAGTCATTTTTGGTCGACAGCATTTCTTTCCATGTGCCTAAGACTTTTGCACAGAACTGTAATTCCTGTATCTCTCCTCTCTTTTTTTTTTTTTTTTGTGGTGCGCAATATTTACTGTCTGATTTAAAAAAAAAAAAGTATTAAAGTAAAACTTTAGCTTAAACCACTAGAGCTGTTTTCTAATCAATAATCATTTCTAATAATAATAATTACAAATATAGTATGTTATATTTACAGTAACACTGAGTGTTAGAAAGGTGTTAAATAAATGAAAAGTATTATTGTTGTTGTTCTCAGTATTTTAAACACGACTGAATAAGACTAAGTTGTATGTTGTATAAAGATGATGATGTTGTGCAGTTGTGGTTGGTGTAACAAGTACAGCACAAACATTTTAATGCACTAAAGAATTTAAATATATTATTAGTATGACATCATCATCTTAGAGAATCTTTATGTCTAGCTTTGGCGCACATCTGCGGAGTGTTTTAATGCTGTTTGTTTGTTTCTGGTGTAAGACTGATGTGAACGTTTCCCCTGCAGGCTCTCGGCCATACGTGAGCAGGTGGTTTTGGCCGTGAGGAGCGAGTACGTGGCTGTGGGCGAGCAGGTTGTGCGTCTGCAGCACGGAGACGAGGTGGCAGTGATCCCGCCGCTCAGCGGAGGCTAAACACATCACAGGCTCACTCACTCACTCTTCAGTTAAAGGTGCAGTATGAAGGATTTAGGGATCTGTTCACAGAAATGGAGTACAGTATTTATAATTCTGTTTTCTTTAGTGTGTAATTACCCAAAACTATGAATTGTTGTTTGTTTGTAAGCTTAGATCAAGCCGTTTATATCTGCACAGGGAACGGGGCATCGTTCACAGAGCCGCCATGTTTCTCGAGGGCGCCTTTCACATTTCGTGTTTTTACAAACAGCAGCATGAATCCGGAAAGAAGACAAAGAAAAGGAATCAGTGGTTGCTGGTGCTGGCTAATAAATTTGAAATCCCAGATTTTCTGAACTGGAGATTTGTGTTTATTATTTATCACAAGAAAAAGTAAAGGAGTGCGACTGGAACTACAGTGTGCTGCTGGCACCTGACGGCCACTGTAGGCTCTCATACGCACTGGGGTTGCGTTCCAATAGGCGCTTTTTTTTTTTCCTTCTTACAAAGGTTCCAAACTGGGAGAAATGACCTGGAAGTATCTAAGTGGTAGCCATAATGGGAGCTGTTCGAGTTCTCTAAATGTGAAAGAAAGATGCTTCAATACTTCCTTCTCTCTCTCCTTTAGCAGAAGACGGAAAGGAGATAATGCCGTCCCACTATTCCTTCCAGCAGCAACATTTAAAACAGTGCACCATCAGTGCACCGTCCACTCAAACAATTAATTATATAAATTAAATAATTAATCATACAGTAAATGGGATTCATGTTGTTGAATATGAATATGACAGGAAGCTGAGCGTGAGCGACCCTCCTCACTCTGGTGCGCTGCAGTGGCCGAGCTGCATTATTGGAAGATTTAGCGCTTGCTGCACCTAGAAGGCGCTCTTTCACCATTTAGTTTAATTTCCTGGTCGTGGCCCATAAATGTAAATGAGCTGTGACCAGGTGTAAAGAGTCCAACTCGCACGTTGGACGATTTTTACATCTGTTTGTTTTAAAAGCTTTTAAGTCTTTATGATCGACAAAAATATTTCATGTTGTATCCCATGAGATGAAAATGAAATGAAACTGCGTGGTGTTGGGTTAAATCCCTGTACAGAATAATTGGGTAGTTATTTTTTATGAATAATTTGGTAATTGTTTAAAAAAAATAACTAAATGCCGATGCTAGTGTAACGAGTTGCGACAATCAAGTGAAACCCAGCTTTTTCTGATGTAATGTGTCCCTGATGTTATATGTATCTGGCCACGCCCGTTCTTCTCTTCAGAGCACAAATTCACAAGCTATGGCATGAATGTACTTGATCGTTTAGAACTGATTGGTGTTAATCATGAAGAAATGAGTCAGTGAAGGTAAATCTGATGGTAATTTTTGGCTCTGTATTAATTACACAATGCATTTTGTGTGTGTTGTCAGAAGCAGTGATGGAGGACGGAGAGGGCCGAGACCTGATTAAACTCACCACAGACAAACTCTCTGCTGATGCTGTGTCGGAGTCCGTGACCTGTTCCACCTGTGGAGCCATTTCATTATTCATTGGTAGGATAAAAAATTTTATGGCTGTATTAATTTTTTAATTATTTTGTCTTTGAGCTTGTCGTTTTGATGATGATTCGTTTCTTTCAATTGATTCTTTTAGATGAATATTGATATTCGCATATGAGCTGTTTTTTTTTTTTTTCCCTTTGCTGTATAATTTAATCTAAACGCTTCCACAGAAATCTCTTTGTGACATCGGAGCTGTTTTTAGTGTCAGTAGTGAGACGTGCGAGTGAGTGAGTGAGTGAGTCAGTGTGGCAGGGAATCAAAGTAGTGCATGTTTTATAAAATGCAGCACAAAGTGATATTTCATTTCTTACAAAGTAGAATCAGATTTCTTGACCCATTTTCAGGAATAAGAGCAATAATCGCAGGTTAAACTGCACAGTTTGTCTGGTTTAGCAAACAAAACGGCACTGAATCATTTGGAGTCGACTCATATTGGTGAGCCAAATCCAAATGATTTGACTCGTTCAAGAGAGTTGGAGTTCCTGTTTGTGCTGGAAGTGTGCTTGTTTAAACTATCCAACAAACTAATGATTGTATCTGAGTATTTTGTCTTCTTCATCTAACGTGCCTGTTAATATTTAACCAGCTCTGAGTCAGCAATCTCAGAAAAAAAGTCGACTCCTTTGCAAATGACACACCCGAGCCTGTTCTATTTTTGTTCTTTTTTTAATACATGAAAGCAATGCCATAACTCTTGAAGTGCAATTTTATTAAAATAATTTTAATAAAACCTTTTTTCAACATCTGAGCTGTTCAAATAGTATGAGTGATACGATGTGTGTAAATGATTCAGCATTACAGAGTTGAAAATAAAGCTTATTAGAATGTGTAGAGTAAGATTTTGTGGAGGAATTTCAGCCAAAATATCATCAATCTGTGGTTTATTCTTCAACAACTTTGTCTGGTTTGGGGAGGGGGACGGCAGTGAGTCATTTGCATAACTGAAAGAATCGACTCTTGTCGGTGAACCGATTCAGGTGATCTGACTCACTGAACAAAGACAGTGAGTCATTTGCGTAACTGAAAGAATCGACTCTTGTTGGTGATCTGACTCGCTGACCAAACAGAGTCATGTGTTTATTCATTTATAAATGTGCGGTTCAGGAACCACTAGAGATCATTTTGAAGGGAAGAAGGTTGTTCAGCTGGAATATGAAGCGTACGTACCCATGGCGGAGTCGGAGATGAGGAAAATCTGTGCTGATGTGAGGAGAAGATGGCCGACAGTCCGACACATCTGCATTCATCACAGACTCGGGTGAGTAGCTGTAGCCGAACATGCGTAAGGTGTAAGACAGCGTTGGTGTCTGACAGTAGAGAAGCGTATAACTTAGAAAATCACAGCTCATCTGTATCACCTCTAATACAAATATTATATTATTTTCTCCTCCTTCATACTTTAGGCCACGCCCCCTACCTGAATCTGATCCTGAAACCACACTGGTGTTTCATCTCCAGTGCAAAACTAGTGTGTAATTTAACAATATAAGGGGTAAAACACCCGGTGTGGTGCTGTCACAGAAAAATAATCAACAGTGAGGTGGTGGTGGGACGATGCAGAGTTACTGTTACATTACAGAACATGGATTATTTTCCCAGAACAGCACGTCCCTGAGGGTTGTATTCCTCGTATACCACAGCAGTTTGCGAACAGCTTAAATTTTATATTTACAAACTTTATCATATCCACGCATTTCAAATCCCTTTGTGAGTTCGCCGGCCACAACCCTGTGAATGAGCGGTTACTATGGAAACGATACCGAACTTTAATATAAACACGCACTGTTGTCAGTGCTGTTATAGAAAACTAATCAACACCTGACGATGTATGAAAGAACAAAGACTAATAAATTTCCTATCAGATCTGTAATCTGTCAGTTTACTTAAAGCTTTGATTTATATTATTATTATTTTCTTTTTAAATTAAGAGACTTTGTGAATCTGTGGGATTAGTTTTATTAAGTACAGTAAGTTGTTGCTAAAATGATGGGTAAAATATTGATGTTTAGGTGTTTATTTCTGAAATCTGCAAGTTTACAGCACATTGTTGTTAATACGAGTGAAAAGGGTGGAAAGAACATTTGATTCGTTTACAGTCCATTTTTTTGAATTAAAATTTTTTTTTCTTTACAAAAATGTACATTTCTGTCGAATCTGTTTGTGTAATCAGGATATTGCTTGTGTGTGTGTGTAGCGTGGTTCCTGTTACCGAGGCCAGTGTGATCATCGGAGTCTCGTCGCCTCACCGCGGTGACTCTCTGGAGGCCGTGAAGTTTGTAATCGACGCTCTCAAATCCACCGTCCCCATCTGGAAAAAGGTTCGTCTACAAGTGTGATGGACTCTGATTGGTCAGAAGGTCTTGATTAATTCTCTATAACAGCAGCTTTGACAGTAGTACAGGTTTATATTAATGCGCTCGTTCTGATATGTTTATCGTTTCTATAGTAACAGGTCAATCACAGGGGTGTGTACAGTGAACGCTCCACATAAACACCTGAAAGTTTTCTGTAAGATGTTTAATGTTTATGTAAGGAGTCTCCAGTGTCAGAGTTAAAGCTGCAACTTAAAAAAAATAATAAAAAAAATCCCGATATCTTCAGATTAAAGGAGTTGGCGTTTTTCTTTTTTCGCAGTTTTTCAGTAACGTGACGAGCTGCGACTGTTTATCGCTGCCCTAACGTCAGTGAGAACTTGTTTCATGGACGTTCCACAACATTATGTGTAACTATAAATGGATAAAACGTATAACGTGTCGTTCTTTAATAAAATTGTCATCATATACCATGAATAAACCAGGCTGTCGTAGAAAAAATAATCGATTTCAGATTGGTAACCGTGACTCTGCTTCATTACTCCACCCCGTCGCTGATTAGTTTCCTGGAACAGCACCACGCTCAGGGTTTTATTCCTTGTTTCTGGTGTTTTTTAGGAGATCTATGAATCAGAGGAGCCGTGCTGGAAAGAGAACAGAGAGTGTCTGTGGACAGGAAGTCGGGACGAGAGAAAAACGAGTTGACCTTTGGACTGTAATGAGCTCCAGGGCTTTGATCTCGAGGCAGGGTCATGAACCTACAGCTTGTGAGTGAGATGTGGATTTTTTTTATTTTAATATAACTCAGTAATATTAGAACATACTCCAATAAATAAATATATTTGTGAGATGGTTCAAATAAATGGACTGTAAGGCTAAGAACTAAAAATGAGCATTTATGGAAAAAATATTTTATTGATTTTATATAGTGTGTGTGTGTGTGTGTGTGTGTGTGTATATATATTCATATCTCCTTTATACTGTTTCCTCTCCTAAATGATCAACTGGCAATGTAACTGTTTTACCAGGCTGCCCCCTAGTGGCCATTTTTTTTACTAACTACACCCAATAAAGTGGAACCTATAGGTTCACATGAAAACCCCCTCCTCCCCCCAAAAAAAATAATAATAAATAAATAAATAAATAAATAAATAAAAAATCTTAAACTTTGAGATGAAAGTTCTGTTTGGAAACATCATGCTATGCAGTAAATCTGAAATATTGCTCTTGGCTGGAAGATTCCTTTTTGTAAGTTTCATTATTAGCCGTTTGGGTTCTGGCTTTAGGTTAAAAGAAATTTTCTTTTTAGTAAATATGTGTTTTATAGGAATGCTTATACACTTTTAATATCAACCAGATATGTAACAATTCACTAAATTTACAATTAAATTTGATTCATGCTATATTTCTGAACAAAAATTAAGTGAAGAATATTTTATTTATTTTACTATTTTTTTTTTAATCAACTTAAAAAAAAATAATTTTCTTAATAACCAACAGTAATACTTTACCTACATTTGTAAAGGTTGGAGTAAAATATAATCTCCTATTAATTAAAATATTCCTTTTATTAAAAATGACAGTTAATAACAAATCAGCCTTTTCTTAATAAACTTCATGAACATTTGTACTTCCTCCATTTGCTTCTCTTTATCTTTCAGCAGTCTGTAAAAAGAGAGAGAGAGCTCTGATTTTCTTGTTCAATCCATTTGTACACAATTATGCAACAGCTTGTTCATGTTTTAGATCTGTTTTTTGTGTTTCTGCAGCATTAGAGCTGTGTTACTTCCATTTACGGTGAAGTCACGTGTATTTGCGCTATTGTATGTTATTGCTCCCTCTGCTGTCTGAAGAATACAATTACAGCGAGGAAAAACTAAGAGATTACACAGACTGATGATGATCACAATTCATTTTTTTAATTTCAAGTCAAATCAACATAAATTTGTATTGCAATTTATCTTCACATGATATATCGTCAACTGGGCTGTATTTCTTTATAAAATGTCAAATGGTTATTTTATCTGGAGAAAATCCCAAATGCTAGCTACTGATTGAGAAACTGTCCTGAAATTCATTAAAATGTGTTAGTATTCTGGAAGAAATGTAAAGAACAAGTTTTGTGATGGTATGTTGGTCCTAAATCACTGAAATGTGTCCTTGGAAAACATCATAACTTACAAGTAACTAATCAGGAACTACCTGGACAATGTCCTGATCAAACAAACATCAGATCTGTGCAGACTGCAGACAAGGCGTGTCTGAGTCCATATATGGAAATCTGAGCAGTTCTGAGTGAGTGGGCGTACCCTTAAGAATCTATGAATATAGTGGGTGTGTCTTCGCACTCCTATATGGAAGTGGTAGGAAGAAGGGAGCGGCTGGTGGCTCGTGCTTTTTTTTTTTTTTTTTTTAATATATAAACAGAGTTTGTTTTTCTGAGAGGATTTTAAGTCGTGTTCATGAACGTTCACCTTCTGCTCCGCTCATGTTGGTTGTTAGAAAACGTTTTCAAACGCATTCACCACTAGCGCTGTGGTACTGATGATAATGTAGCTTTATTATTTGCTTGAGTTTACTTTTTAGTGATTAAATGTATATACGGTGTGTGTATATGTATAATTTTCTCCATGTAATGAATGATGTGAAAAAACTGGAATAGAAAGACAGTGATGAATCTTGTCAGTATTTTCAGACATATATAAATATTAATGAAGAAAACCACAACAAATTAAGCAAATTAAAGATTTTAATGATCATTGAGTGAATTAGCAAAAAGTAACAAATTGCCCCGTTTTCTCCATTATTTCTAGACAAAAATAGAAATTTTGTACCGTTTGTGTACAATCCTGTAAACATATAGAGCTCTGATGATAAATTTGTAGAAAGACATTATTAATTATTTCTATTTCAGAGGGTGAAATCTGACTCCGGTACGTATTTTATTTATTGCAGAATTCAGATTCAGTAAATACAGTAATATTAAATTTACATTTGTGCTGTACAGGCTGAGTAAAGTATAAAAATACAAACTCTTCCCCAAATCTAAAGATTGTAATGAAAATAAAAATGCTGAATATTTTTAAAAAAATGTACATTTTTCTGGTCAAAAGAATTATACAGTAAGGTGTTTGTGGAAATAAAACACAAGAGGAAAAAAAAAATAGATAAACTCCGGAATTAAGTACAATCAAAATGACTAAAGTGAATTAATGGGTTGGTGAGAAGAGTAAAGTGCTGGATGGGAGAAAAAAACTTAAAGAAAATTCTGTCTTGAAAAAAATAAACAAACTTTCACTTTAGGTGAAAATGTGAAAAATAATAGGAAAAAATACAAAAAAATTTTAATTAAAAAAAAAATTCCCTAACACATCATTCCGCTGTCTGACGCGTGACGAACACGTTTCAGTCGGCGACGTGTTTAAATATTACAGTACAGTGTTCCAGTAGTTTATTTAACATGTTCTGTTCCTGAGAGAGAAAGAAATGGATGGATGAAGTGTTTAAAATTTCAAATAAGAGTTCAACATGTTCTAACAAACACATGGGAATGAAAATGTTTGCCAGTTTATTTCTATTGAAACTTGTTTCCACCACGTAGGAGAAAATATTCTTCTCATCATTGCGGATGAATTTCGCTTAATTGAGACTTTTTATTTTTTCATCTCATTAAATGCAAATGAATTTCACTTATTACAACTTGTTTAAATCTCAAGTTATTTTTACGCAACTGTGACTTTTTCTCACAATACAGGATCACTCGATAGCATTTTTTTTTTTTAAAGTTTTCACACAATTTTTTAAAAATTCTTGTTAGTTATTTTTGTGAAACCTTTTTTTCACAAATACAACTTAATAATCGCTCAGTTGTAGCATTGTTTTATCTCATGAGTTAATAATAGTGAGCACAGTTGTCACTTCAGCTCATTGTGAGTTATTTTGATGCAACTGCACCTTTTTTCTCAAGTTATTACTCAACTTTGACCTTTTTTTTTTTAAATCTTGAAATTGCAGGTTATTTTCATGAAACTGTGGGGGTTTTTTTTCTTCTCTCCCTCACACATGCTAGTTATTATCCCTCACTTGTGACTTTACATCTCAAGCTAATATTTCACAATTGGCATTTTAAAAACAAACAAAAAAAAAACTCGCTCACTCCATGATATCACATCATTCTGACTTCCTGCTTCCTTTTCCGATAATTAGTCCACAACAAAACCCCATAGAGTGTAAACAAGGAACAAGAGTTGGAATATAAATTGCTGGAAAAAGAAATGCGACTGTAAAATAAATCTGCGTCCCACTTTCTGATATGCAGCAGAAATGAAACTTTTATAGGTATTTGATGTAGAGATTTTCTTTGCTCAGTTTTAACGCGGCTTCGTGTGACGTACAGTTGTGATTTTATATACAGGATCATACGCACGCATCACCTGGAGCCAGCACTCTACTTTCACAGCTGATGGAGGATTATTTATTTATTTATTTTTACTACGTCAGGCTTTGAAACAGACGACATCATCAACCAACAGCAAGCAGAACAGCGCCAGTCCTGTGT
>JAOEHJ010000018.1:41420801-41432091 GCA_025447855.1 Potamarius usumacintae | reverse complement strand
CAAATTTGCGGGAAAGTTGCGGTGATTGGATATAATTGCAACACTGCCCTGAATTCGCGGGGATTGGTTGAATTTGCGTTGAAGTTGCAAATCGCAACATCGTAAAATCCTGGAGGGTCTGGTTTATATTGAACTTTGTCGTCACTGGCTGAGGAAGAAAGTGACCAAGCTCACAATAACATGATATCATGAAGGAATAAAACTTCTGTATCATGACTCATTCTGACCAGACAATTCAAAATGATGGTGAAAATGTTTGTAAACTGTTTTGGGTTCTCACCGGTGTGCCCTCGACTGAGGTTATATACAGCAGCTGATTCCCCGATTTAGTGCTGATGGGCAGCGACACGTTGAGGTAAATCAGACTGACTGGAAAAACTGTTCCGGACACCTACAGTGGAGAAAAATACATCACATCCTGCACTGGATATCACATTACTTCATTGGATATCACAGGATATCACATCCTGCACTGGCCATCACATCAGTGGATATCACATCATACCATAATACATCACATGACACCACATCTCATCATACCACTGGACATCACATCACTGGATATCATATACCATAATACATCACATGACACCGCTGGATATCACATCACTGGATATCACACCACATCCTGCACTCCACATCACTTGGATATCACATATCATCATACCATATCACATGACATCATTGGATAGCACATCATGCCATATCACATCACATCACATCACATCACAAGATATCACATCAGATCCTGCACTGGATATCACACCATGCAGGGATGAAGACCAGTATAACACCACGTTCCACACATCTCATGACAGAAAAATGGAAAATCGCAACTTTAATCTGAAAATGATAAACGTCAGGTCATAATGTTCTCGGAAAAGAATCAGCGATAAAGTGGTGTGATTATGTCGAGGTCCTGTTACCACACTTAAGTTAAATGTTTTCCTTTATACCACGTATTTATATTATTGTTTCTATAGTAACTGCTAACTGTAGGGACTTGTCTGTTGGATGTGCTACATGATCTGATCTGTTTACTATAAGGAGATGTTTATGGAACGTTAAGGAAGGAGTCTCCAGTGTCAGAGGTAAAGCTGTAACTTTAAGTCATCTGACATCTTCAAGAATAAGGAGTTTACACTTTTGGGGCAAACTTCTACATATTTACTCTTAACCTGATTATGAAAAAAAAAAAAGCTACTGACCTTGAGGTTGAACTTGAACTCTGGGCCGATGTCACTGTACGTCTTTATTGGGTTTACAATTTCATCCTTTTCATCAAGCAAGTAAACATTTATGTTGGCTTCTCTGTTTAAAAAAAACAAACAAACATGTTTCCAATTTTCAGGGCTGTACATAATTTTTAATAAACCGTTACGTTCCAGTTGTCTGAAAGTTTAAGAAGTTGCAGGGGTTTGTATTTTGCTGTAGATGTTTATAACTCAGTGTGTTGATGATAATGAGACCTGGTGAAGATGATCTCGGTCGCGTACTGGACGGGGATCGTCATCATCTTGCTGTTATCCGCTGGAGTTTCCTCTTTACTGTCACTGCAAACAACAAAACAACATGAACATCAGCAGCAGCAGCAATGGAAATCATTTCTGATATTTTATGGTCTGGACAGTATGTTTTATTTCTTACCTCTGGGCTTCAAAACCCACTTTGACTTCCTTTTGTAATTTTGCCAAATTAAAATCAAAACTGATCTCGAATGTTACCTGAAATAAAGTGGCACAATTAGTCATCATTATTATTATTGCATTCATATACACAAGAATATTTTATTACGTTAGTATAGCACCTGAAACAACATAACCATAACGATCACAAGCACACTAATCTGTCCCAAGTATGAACATAATGACCGCAATCATCCCAATTAAAACCACAAATATACCAACCACAATCATCACATCAACTACAACCACTATTTCTGTTTGTGTTCACATCGTAGTAATATGTTCATTCACCTAAAAAAATTCACAAACACGATCATTATAAAGCTCTTCAGTAAGCATTAAGGATTTTCTAGTTTAGATTTTTTAACTTTTTAAAATTGCTTTAATCATTTTGTCAAAAAAAAACTATTTTGACCTTTTAGCATTTTAACTGTTACTTTTTAAATAAATGCTCAATAAATGCTAGCTACATTATTAATATTGGCTCAAGTACAAGTCAACAAATACAAATAAAATGGAATATTAGACCTTATTCTATCCACACTCACCTGATATGAACAATCATGCGCTCTGATTGGCTACTCCACTACTAGGATATCAGCTCATATACCGTGAGTAGAGAAAAACAAAATGGCGGCTTTATCAAGTATTTAAAAGAAACAGAAATAGCTAAAAGAATATTTTTTTTCTCCTCCAATATCACCTGTTCTACACTCCACCCCAGTTGGTGGCGGTAATGCACCTTTAAGTTCGTTTGCCAGCCACCAAAAAACCCTAAAGAAGAACAAGAAGAAGATGGCAGAGCGTGTTGCTGAACCAACTGAGGACGAAATAAGAACTTTACTTGAAAGTAAAACCCCCCAAAAAAGCAACAAAATATGGAATAAAAGTATTTGATGGTAAGATTTAAAAAAAAAAATTCAAGAATTATTATTATAGCATTTTTTCACAAATTGCTCCGGTCACTTTGCCAGTTTGTTTACATCCTAAGTGGAAATTATTTTGTCTGACATTTTGTATAATTTTTATTTATCGGATTTGCAAAAAAATGCTCTATTTCTCAAAATCCAGTGACTGTGGAAAGAATAAAACAGTTATTCCACTCAATCTCATCGTACATGGATTATATCAAAATATCAGCTCATGTAGGACTTGTTTTCGTGGAATAACTTAATTATTTGGACTAAAGCCATTTTGTTTTTACTTCCTGTGTGTTTCAGTGACACAATTTGACACCAAGAAAACAAAAAAAAAAAAGAAGTCCCGTATGGGCAGGTAGAGATCAGTTCAAATGCCAGTTAGGTCTCAGGAGTACAAGTGTTGAAGGTTTGAATGGGATTTTGGGGGAGTCTGGACAATGTCCCTGTCAACTGTAATGTCGGGGTTTACAAAGTGGTGAGATACGTCCTAGTTTCTTATTGCTCTGGCATCAAAGGTGATGCTCCATCTGAAGGTAGTCTACCCAGAATGGCTTCTTCCTGAAATCCACTGTAATGTGGGAATGTTGAGTGCTTTACATAACTGCCATGTAGCAAAGGAATATAAACAAAGGTTTTGAACTAAATAGGGAATAAAGTGGGAGAGATGATCATTGCGTGCTAAGATGGTTGAGCTAATGATATACTGAGTTCCCAGATCAGCTACTTCAGTCTTGCCCAAACAGTTCTTCTCAGTTACACCCGATGTACATTACACAGCCTGCACCTGTCTCCATTGGTGGTGCCGTGGGGAGTAAGGTGGCTTCAGCAGGTGGAGGCTGGTGGGCTAAGCTCTGGATATAAACACTACATATAAATTTACTCTTACAATTAACTAACCAAAGACCTATAAATATTTGATTTGTTGTGCAACAAACAAATGTGTGGACAAAGGAAACCATTTTAAACCATTCCCAGAAAGCACACAGGGACAGAGTGTTGGGAAACGACGAACGCTGAAACTCAACCAGCTCCTCTTCCACTGAGAGTTTCAGTGTCAATTCTATTCAACTCAACTCACACTGTTGAACCATTTATTGAGCCAAAGGTCCAATAAGCACCATCCTCAAGCACTAAGCCCACTGTGGTGCAATAGGTAGTACTGCAGTCTTGCGTGCTTGAGGTCCTGGGTTCAAGTCTGTATTTTGCTTCAGCATTAGTTAAATTGCTTCAGCATTAGGTGAAAAGGTCTATAAAACCAGTTCCTTGCATGAGATCCTGTGGCTCAATTGGATGAGCTTTGCCTCAAGCTTGTGAGGTTGCTGGTTCAAATCCCAGCCAGGTCTCGAAGATATGATGTGGGTCTGGAATTGGAAAGTGCAGGATGATGAGAGGACCTGACCTGAGATAAAGGGGGGGGTAACATCTGGGCAGCTGCCCCCCTGAGGACTGGGTGAGTGAACAAAAGGGGTTATAGCACATGAAGAGAGAGTTTTGACTTAAACCTTCAAGTACCACTTTCTCCATTGCCACCTCACCTGCTTCTACACATCACACCAAGCGTGGGCACATCCTGGACTTGAACCAGCAACCTCTGCACTCAAGGGCAAGGTGTTTACCACAACACCATCAACTCTTACACAAACACCCTGCTGGTGTAGGTCCTTTATCTTTTAAAATGACGAACCCAATTTAAAAAAAAAAAAAAGGATTTAAAATTGGACAGCTCAGTAAAAAGGATGACGCACCAATACGAGCGTGTTGTTGGATTTAGAACATTTACTGACAAACAGCGCTGGCCCGATTCCTTAGTTTGTTTACTGTGTAAAAATATTCAGCCCTGTTGCCCCGAAACCCCTAAATTAGTTATTCTAGAAAGAGACGTTTATTGTGTCAAATTTTTATCTTACAAACAATTCCACATCGTTATCACATTTGCTTCCAGGGAACTGACTGTTTACTAGCTCTATAGAGTAATTGCAAAATCCCACTTGACTCAATTGAGTTAATGAGCTTGAATTAATTCCACTTGGGGGGAAACAGACATTAGATCTTGTTCTGAATCTTTCAAGCGGTGCCCCATGCTGAAATGTGTTGTTTGAGCTGTAAATTAACTGTACTGTGATGAAACATCAATGCTGGTGTTAATATTGACACAATAAAATAAAAATCAGCATTTTATGAGTTGAAACTGGCTCAAAACATCATCTACTGGTTAAAATGATCCTTGCAAGGCCAATGCTGATGTAGAGTTGATTGAGTGATACTTCTCTCCGTCCAGAAAGTTTAATTAAAGAATTAAAAAACAGAGATAATGTTAACACACCCTCTAGCCAGAGGTGGGTGGTTCACCTAACCCCAGCCCCGCCCTCAAGTGGCCATTTTCTAATATATACTGATCGAGACTCATCATTCAACTCCTGCCTCACACACTCACGCCCCCCCCAGAAGCACGATGACATACTATAATCATAAAAACTTGAATTGTACATCTATTTTTCAATATTTTGCAAAAATTAAAAACACTGAGTAATGTTTAGTTTTTCTTTTTGCTTCCTTCAGCCTCTTGCGCTTGGATTTTTGGCCTTTTTATAGCTCAGCAGACTTGTAAATAAGAACATGCCTCCTAAATGCCTCATACAGATGTCATTATTATTATTCACATGTGTGTGTTTAGTGAGTCAGGGAGTCTCACCGACTGGTCAGTCCTGAGCGCTGGGTATCCCACTTGACATGTGACGATTTCCGTGTCTTTACTGGAGGTGCATTTGACCTCGACATCATTGGTCTGGAGGGAAAAAAAAAACCGGAACATTTGATCAGCAAATCATGCTCAGTAAATAAAGTCCAGGAGTAATGATTATGTCCTGGTGCGAGCGTGAGGTTAGCTCAGATTAATCCTGCACTAAAACACGGATGCTGAAGTGTGTCGGACGTACAGGCTGCGTAACGGAGGAGTAAAACAAGTTGCTGGAGTATTTTGTGATCACTCTGGTGTTGTACGCATTTTCCTTCCTGTTCATCACCGTCACAGACAGCGACAGTCTTCGGTTATTCTGACTCACCAGCAATGAGGAGCTACAAAGGGACAGAAATGAGGAATTTTATTCACCACAAGTTCCAGATTTAACAGACAAAATGTGACAACATGAAACCCTGCAGCTGGATTTTATTACTCAGGCTTTATTATTCAACACAACTTCACCATTCTCAAGTTCTTACTTGAAATGGGGGTGTCCAAAAAAAAGTCTGTTTGATATTAGAGTCAACTGCAAAATTATTGGCACCAATAAAAGAAAAGGGATTGTAAAAACGCCCTGCAGTGATCTGGCGACTTGTCCAGGGTGTATTCCACTTCTCGCCCGTAGTCAGCTGGGATAGGCTCCAGCTTGCCTGCGACCCTGTAGAACAGGATAAAGCGGCTACAGATAATGGATGGATGGATGGATTGTAAAAACACCTCAAAGATTAACAACACTTAGCCTACAACACGCCAACAAACATGTCTGGAAATATTGCATTAAACATTACACATGAACCACGCCTCAAAATATCACTTTTTATTTACCATGTTTTTGCTGATTTTCATGAAGGGTGCCAATAATTCTGGAGCTGATTATAGTTCAAATGGGTTTAATTGACAACATGCGAGTGTTTATGAGGGGCAGACGTGACTATTGAGAATAAAGACTCGAGTTTGAGCTGCACCATGGAGACAGAGACGGACAAACTGTTTGCAAAAACGTTTAAAAACACATCTGAGGTTCTACAGGCAGCTTTTCTGGGAAGTGTCCGTGTGTAGCGTGGAAGAAAATTGCAGCTGTAGACCGAAGCACAGACACCGAGAGACAGGTTTTAGAGTTTTGGGCTCAATACACTGTATGACCTTTGACCTTTTTGGACCAGGATTACACTCTGAGGGAAGCAGATCATCATTTCACACCGTCACAGTGCTGGTAAAGGGAACCGTTACACCTTTTACAGAACATTTCTTTCAGTTTAAGAGTTAATCATTCTGTAATAAGATCCTGATGTTTATACAAACATGGTGTCAAAGTAACCAGAACATCAGGGGCGTAGTCGCTCATCTGGCCTGCCATCAGAACAACCATGACGACCAAAACAAACAGAACTGAAAATGTGACAATGTGAGAGAGGACCAACCTCCACAACAAACTGTTTACAACAGGAACATCAACAAAGGACTAAAATTTGTTCCTCAAGAGAAGATCGACCCAAAACATCCATCAATCAGAACTGAAATCAGATGAGAAATTAGAGAGGAGGTACAATTCAAGAGAGTGGCCTGGAAAATTCGTTAATTTGGCCTAATTAGTAACTCGTTAGCAAAAAATCTGACGAAACAACGACCGAGTTTTGTGCAGAGTGATGAGTTCTTTCAAACAAAACAATCGGAATGGAAATCCATGGATTAACTGGATCCATTAACTGAATCGTGGATGATGGACGCCACGCCATTGCAACAGCTCATCGGCCTAATAACAGGATTTTAGATAAATTTAAGCCATTAAAAAACATTTTAAGCGCAATTTATTAACCAGAGTCTTGTCCAGGACCCACAATAAGCGATACAGACATATTAAAATGACTTTTAGTGACTTATTCCAAGTTTTTTTTTAAACTCTATTTGCTGGTGTAATGATTATTTCTTGAATTAATACAACAACATTTTATATCAAGTCTTATTTCCATGGTGGTCATATTGATCGAGTTGCTGTCATGGCAACAAAACAACACTGACATCACTGTTTCATGCCTCCAGACCGCCAGCATTTTTTTCTCATATCAGGAATTTTTCTGTCGGTAAAAATGACTTCTTTTCTTCAAAAACTCTTGTGAAAAGGACAAATTTACATGATAAATGGTGCAGATGAGAAGGTAAGCGGTGCACACGTGATAATGACCTGAAGAAACATCACACCATGACCTTTTCACTCACTCAGTAAGATTTTTTTGTATACGTTTATGTAACAGTCCCTTCAAGGGCTCCATAGATTATAATCATGAGATGCGATCTAGGCGACTGTAGGTTCTTACCCAGTCGATGTCTTTCTCTTGACACTCAACACCAAGTCGCTGTAGCACAATTCATCATCACCGCAGTCTTTAGAAAATGGGATCTAATTCGAAAAGAAAAATGAAAGAACCTGTCATTCAATTCAGTGAAAAAAAACAAAACAAAACTAATGAACACACAACACAGCGAGGTTGGATATGATGCTCACAGAAAACTCCCACGTGGTGGGACTGAAGGCGTTCAGGACAGGGCTGAAAGAGTCCGGCTGCTGGAGTCTGATGTCGACTCGGACGGCGATGGAGTTGACGAGGTCAGGAGTGTCCTGAACGTACACCTGATGTTCCTCACACGTCTCGGCCGTGGAGACGCTGATGTCCTGCTGGACCACACGCTCCGAGTTCCCGAACTGACCTCTGGAGCTGACTCGAGACGACTGCAGGTCAGCGTCCAGCGTCATGTTGTACTTGATCTCTGAAAATCAGAATTATAGTTTATGATCTCAAACAGGTTACCTGACTTTATTCACTATTATGGTGCAAATGTGATCATCTTATTAGTTTTCTTTATCAATTCTGTTTCGTTATCTGTTCTGAATCACAATCAATCAATCAATCTGCTTCCTGGCTCACATTTATTTTTAAAAAATATCAATCGAAGGTGTGAAATGCATCGCCAACTTTAGATAAAGTCCCAGATAAACTCATCTAGTATTTCCTATTACACTGCAACCCTGCTGTAATGAACTTTCGCATATAATGAGCCAAGTTCATGTCCCCCGCCTTTAATGACAATGCGTCAGAGTCTTCAAAAAAAAAAAAAAATCCATCACTGTATCACATCCACGCGCAGCATCATTAGGACTAATTACAGTACCATGCACCTGTTCCGGATTAGAGTGCAATCACAGCACGCGCTTATAAAGACTCTAAACACACAGACTTGAAGTATATGCACTGTACCTGGTGTCTCATATTATCAAGCCTTTGTATCTTTCTGATTTTTACTTTGTTTTGTGTATTTGGACTCTGCCTCCTTTCGTCTTTGCATCCGCCATTCTGTTTGCACCTTGTGTGACCATCATCCGTTTCATGCCCCTGCCTTTATCTTACATTTTTGTCCTGTTTGCTTGCCTGTTTGTAAATAAACTCTTCTTGCAATTACCGTACATCCATCATTCCCATGCTTGCATGACACACTGAATCATGCATTCCTCTTCCCCCAGAGATAAACAATAAGTAATCCTCAGTTAACAATACATGTTCACGCCATAAAGCAAAGGCTTAACGAGTGTTGCTCAGGTGTAGATCACTAACAATTATCGAGAATGCTGATCAAAGGATTGATAAAAGGACGAAATGACTGCTGATACAGCTAAACTTAACACGTAGTTAAAGCACAACGGTGTGTGTGTTTTTTTTTTAAATACCCCCCTGCCCCCACCATAAATGACATCATCGGTGATTTGTGACACATGAATGAACTGAATGGTGAAGATTTAGAAAACAGAGCGAGTCAGTGTTTGGACATTGACACCACATGATACACCTCCATCATTTCCATAACAGACGAAGAAATCAATCACTGGTGTTCGTGATCCTTTAACTCAGTCAGCAAACTGTGATAGAGACTCAGAAGGAGAAATTTGTGAAAAGGAGAACGTGCTGAAAATTTCAAATATAAAAGTGAGTGTTTGGTGTGACAAGTGGGTCCATTTCAGTATTACGAACTTTTTTCAGTACAAACTATTTGGACGTCTCCCAAGGAGTTCGTTATAGCAGGGTTACAGTGTATAATATTAAAAATAAACCCAATAAATGATAATTAACACATAATTCTCAACATTTTGCACTCGAGCTTGAAATCGTCTTGTTCTATTGGCAGATTCTTCTTTTCTAATTTTAGGTGTTTCTTTGTAGAAGGAAGCAAAATGATCTGGCAGTCGAATAGAATAATTTAACAAAAAGAAATATTAGCTCAATTTGCCCAAATTCAAGATATTTTAACTTGCTATAAGGCATCACTTCTTCTGTGTAGTTAATCAGAGAGTAACAGATCCTGATCATTATTTACAAATTAGTTTATTTTCCTTTAACAGCAGGACCATAAAAGTGTTTCATATCTTATTCCAGAACAATTCGCCAACAATTACAGTTGTAACTCACTAAAAAACCCAAAAAAACTCAACACATTGCACTTTTTGTTGGTTTAATGTTGTGGAACGTTTTTGAAACAAGCTACTTCCTGTTCTTGCTTACGTTACAGCAGCTATAAACAGCTGGTCACAAAACGTAAAGTTATATCGTAACTATAAAGTAACTGACTGTTACAAAGTTCTGACACTGGAGACTCCTTCCATAAATGTTCAATAAACATCTCAATACTTTCAGAAAACTTCACCGCATCAATGATTACACACCGTATCGGACCGTACAAGTCCCTGAACATGAACAAACCACTGTTACAGGAAATTAATCAACATCATCTGACCAATCAGAATTCAACAGCACTTCATGTGTATTTTCATTGTTCATTCATTTACGCTAGCAACGGTAGCACAAATTTTTACTCTCCCTCAGGATCTTTCTACTTTATTCGTCTTCTTATTCTCTTAATGTTTAAGTTGCTATTTCTCCCTCAGTTTGCAACCAATCCTCACCAAATTTCACAAGAATACCACCTCTGGGCTACATTGCATTGCTGTGACTTTTGGTACGGATCTGGATCACCGAACCAGAATGATCCATGAAAAACGGACTTTTTTCAATCGCTGATAACTCTGCCAATTTTCATGATTTTTTTCAATCAGTTTTTTTATTTTTATTTTGTTTAGGTCAGTTAGCGCAAATTACTGTGACTTTAGTCACAGTCTCTATCTAGTTACATTGTGTAGATGTGTCATATGCATAAGTGTATATAAAAACAAATATTTTAATCTGTATATAAAATAAAAGTGAAGCACATTATTCGATATTAGCGACGTACCTGCAGGTCCGACAGAGTTTGACGGTTTGAACTCCGCCCTGAAGCAGACTTTGGCTTTAAAACAGGACACCATCTGTCCACCGAAGTTACACAATTTACTCAGGATGCTGATCTGGTCCGGGGTGAAAGTGACCCGAGCTGTCACCACCGCCACGCCCCTGGACCTGAAACCACACCGTCACAGAACCACCCATGTAAATCAAACTTCTCGACTCTGACGAAATGTCTAAAGTGAGGTGCATTATGGGTATGTTCAGGCTCAGATGGAGCTGTAACACCATTAACTCCATCATGTTCCAGGGAAGTGGGAAGATGTTCTGGGTTGAGAGGCTCGAATTTTAAGCAGCACCAATATTACATGGGCGTTACTATGACATCACATCAAACCTGAATTTAATTATTAACTCAAAAGCTAATTAATTCTCTACAGCAGCACGGATGTGTTTATTTACAGCTGTAACACAGACCTAAACAATAAGTTTTATATAAATGTGCTCAGATCAGGCTACTTTCACATTCTTGTACCAACAGCTCGTTCTGAGAGACTGCCTGACAAGAAACACATTAAAACATGATTGTGGCAGCGGGGGCGTGGCCAAGCAGCAGTCTGTGAATGGAGGGTGGGGTCAGGGAAGGTAAGTGGCTAAGTCATTACACCTGGTGTCAAT
>JAOEHJ010000018.1:41199672-41210215 GCA_025447855.1 Potamarius usumacintae | reverse complement strand
AGCTGATATCCTAGTAGTAGAGTAGCCAATCAGAGCGCGCGATTGCTCATATCCAGTGAATGTGGATAGAATAATGAGTACTGTAATCATGACGTCTAAACCAAAAGAGTAAAAAAGAAATCATAAATCTTTTAAAATGATACTTTAATAATGAAATATAATTACTTAAGTACTTTTGTCATCATGCCTTGTCTTGGGCGAGGCTTTTCACACTTTGGTGTCTTGCCCATTGCTATTTTTCAAACACAGACCTCCTTCACATTAGCTTTGCTCTCTACATGACCCTGAGCTGATGGAGCCAGCTGAACCTGCGAGCTCGGCTGTTATCCGCGGGTTTGGTGTGTGACGCCATGCGCTGGCCCGTGAGATTAAATGCTCTTGTGCTTACAGCAATGCAAATTTACCAAAATCTTTTTGCAGTAACATGGAACATTTTAAACCCCTCACAATTACGTATAGCAGAAAACTGCTGATGTGTTGAGTTCAACCGGAGCGTGTTAGTCTGGAAACGCTTGATGTGCTCGCTTGGCTTTCTAACACACTACAGCAGTCATTTTCCTAAAGCTGCATCAAATACCTTTATTATTTATTTTCATAACCTCCAGTGCAGAGAAAAGCATCAGCTCCTAAGTGTGTGAGTGTCGGACGTTTTTTGGGAGTGTTTTCTGTCCATAATGCAACGTAAATATTAAATACAGCTTGTTCTACTTTGTAAATCAAATATACTGAGCTTATTTGTGCTGTAATTAAAAATGAAAGCATTTGCTCTTAGTATTAATCAGTCATATTTACATGAGGGGGAAAAAAACCCAAAAACAAACCTTGTCACAGCTCACTCCTTATAAACTGCAGATTGTTTCCGACCTCAGACTTCCAGTCGAGCTCAGGAATTCTCAGATGATGCTGGGTGTGTCAGTGGTGGACCGCTTTGTGGCATGGTATCGGAACAACCATCTACTCTTAAATGTGGCCAAAACAAAGTGTGGATTTTAGAAGAACCAGGACGAGGTTGAAGACCATTCCCATCCTGGATGAAGAGGTGGAAGTGGCTTTGGGTTCACCTTGATAACAGACTAAACAGGAAATGCAACACTGAGGTTGTCGACAGGAAGGGACAGAGGTGACTCTACTTCTTGAGGAAGTGAAGGTCCTTTAATGTGTACAGTGAGATGTTGCACATCTTTGACCATTCTGTTGTTGCTTGTCCAGCACTTCACATTCCTTACACAACCTACTGGTCAGACAGCAGAGTGTTTTTAGTCAGAGGCTTCGTTCAATTCTGCTGTCACAAGGACCACTACAGGAAGTCTTTCCTGCCCACTGCAGCAGAAATATATAAAGGGGACACTTATTCTCTGAGTGGCATTGTGCATTGTACATTTAATTTGAGGGGAAGCCGTGGCCTAACGGTCAGAGAAGTAGCTTTAGGACCAAAAGTTTGCTGATTTGATTCCCTGGACCAGCAGGAATGGCTCACTTGCCCTTAAGCAAGGCACCTGACCCCCAACTGTTTGCCAGACTGCTCTGGGTAGGCTGTATATCACTCTGGATAAGATCATCTGATAAATGCCTCTAATGTAATTTGCATAGTTTTATTCTATTACTACTGTGAGCTGGCCTAGTGCTCAGCGTGTTCACCTCTCAACTAGGAGATTGCGAGTTCTTTTTATTATCATAAAAATGGTACCTACTGCCATCTGGTGAGGCGCTACAATACAGATGCGAGTCGGGAGTTAAACTCCCGCAGTTACCAGAGGACCAGCCCCCCATGATACGTAACCCTAGCTATGTAATAGATGAAAGGTTGAGGTCTACAGAAAAGGAGATCAGCGCCGCCCAATACACCTTAAGGGCCTGGTTAGTACTAGGATGTGAGACTGCCTGGGAAGACCAGGTCCTGGCCCAGGAGGGACTTTGACTTTTTGACTAATCTATTACTATTTCAATATATTCTTGTGTTTATTCTATTTTTATTGAGTTGTTTAATAGTTTGTATGTATATAGTAGTTTTTGTGATGTATGGAGTGACCAGGCTCTGGCATGGGAGGGACTTTGACATTGAAAGCACTCTGTGGTAGTGTAGAACTCAAGACTGGATCAAGACCACTTTTTGAAGGTCTCGGTCTCATCTCGGAATCAACTGCAGTTTTACTTGGTCTTGTCTCAGTCTCAGACATGGAGGACTCTGTATTTTATTTCAAGACCAGTCAAGACCACAACTGTGGGGATTTCACAAAATTGCCTGTGTATTGTCTGATTTATTTGTTAACATCATTACTGTGATTGGATATAAAACTTCCTGCTTCAAATGCACTCAAAATGTGAATCATTGTGAATTTGAAATTTTTCTTCTTGTTAACAGCCATCACCCCTCCCCCAACCCCCGTCACACACACTGGTCTGATCTTGGTCTTGACTTGGTCTCAACCCCTCAAAATCTTGGTCTTGTCTTGGTCTTGATACACTTTGGTCTTGGTCATGACTTGGTCTCGGTTTAGGTGGTTTTGACTACAACATTATGCCATTGCTGTGCTCCTCAATATCTAATGGAACTTCTTCAACCCTACTCATTCACGGTTTCAGACCTTCATCTTCTGGTCTGTTCTCTGTCCCCAAATTTAAATTATCTACCATGAGCATTTAGGATTGCAGCCCCCAAGCTGTGGATTTCTCTCCCTAGGAGTCTTTGTGATAGTACGTGATCTCTCCCCAAATTCAAAACTCAACTTAAGTCTTATCTCTTTATCTCTTCTCTCTCTGCTCTCGCTCCTCTCCTGATCACTGGTGCTTCATTTTTTTCTATGCCTTGAGCTTGTCTGCTGTCTTTATGTCCATGTTAATTGTTATTTTGTTGTATTCCTTTTCTGTGTCTCTTATCTGTTATGTCTTCATTTGGTTGATTTGTTTGTTGCTCTGTTTTGTTTCTTTTGGGAGTACCATTACTCTGTAAAGTGTCTTTGGATTGATGGAAGGTACTAGATCAATTAAACAACTTCTTGCTGTATGTGAATTTGCTACTTCTATGATGAAATTTCCCTCTGGGAATCAATCAATCAATCAATCAATCAATCAATCAATCAATCAATCAATCAATCAATCTACTTGAGCACAATAAGAGTTTTCTCTTCTGTTTTTAAGATTTTAAGACGAAGATTTTTACACAATACCCCAAACTTTCACTATGAAACTTTTAGTAGCACTTTCTCTCTACCTTTTTCACTGTTTACAGAAAAAAAGGCTGTATTGTGGTTTCAGTGTCCAGATGGATGTGTTGTAGGCAGATATCTACAGCACATTTTCTCCAAAGCACAGCGAGATTTAACCTGACACAATATAAAAGAATTCATTTTCAGCTCAAATACTATCTACTGAATTGGACCTTTGTAGATATCGGGATGAACTGAAAGCAATCATTCGCGTTAGCATATCGCGGATCCTTCATAATGTTCCACATTTGTAGATGGAATGGAGAAAATTATGGGAATGTTTTTGAACACTGCCATGAATTTTGATAAGGACACACACACACACACACACACACACACACACCGATCAGCTATAATATTAGAACCACTGACAGGTGAAGTGAATAATGTTGATTATCTCATTACAATGGCACCTGTGAAGGGGTGGGGTATGTTAGGCAGCAAGAAAGAGAACAGTCAGTTCATGAAGTTGATGTGTTGGAAGCAGGAAAAATTGGGTAAGCGTAAGGATCTGAGGGACTTTGACAAGGGCCAAATTGTGATGGCTAGATGACTGGGTCTGAACATCAACAAAATGTGGGGTGTTCCCATTATGCAGTGGTTAGTACCTACCAAGAGTGTTCCAAGGATCCAAAGGACAACCAGTGAACTGGCGATAGGGTCACAGGTGTCAAAGGCTCATTGAGTTGCATGGGGCATGAAAGCTAGCCCATATAGTCCAATCCCACAGAAGAGCTACTGTAGCGCAAACTGTTGGAAAAGTTAATGCTGGCTAAAACAGAAAGAAGGAATTACAAAATATTCTGTAAAACACAAACAAATAAACAAATAAGAGCTCTGTCAATTAGCACTGTTTTAAAAATGAGGTCATTAAGTTAATGTGGAAGTTCAACCCGAGTTTTCGTGAAAATAAATTAATTTTATAATAACATGAAAAAACCCCAGAATTAATAATTTAATTAAATAAAATATGTGAAAGAAAGGGTCAGCAGGCTGTTTCAGTGGTTAGCACTGTTTCAGTGGTTAGCAAAAACATGCAGATTAGTTTAACTGGCTCCTCGAAATTGCCCATTGGTGTGAATGGGTGTTCGTCTCTCTGTTAGCTCTGGAATACACTGGTGACCTGTCCAGGGTGTATCCTGCCTCTCGCCCAAAATCAGCTGGGATTGGCTTGAGCTTCTGCTGTGACTCTGATATCACTGTGTTTAAAAAAAAGCTAATGATGACACTTACAGAATAAACTTTCCCCAGATGGCGACTTTAATATGACGTTTATAAATTCATAAAGCAAAATGTCTGAATAATTGAACACTTCTGAAATGGCTAAGCAACAGGAAATGTTTAAATCCCTCGCAGTGGAGAGATGAAACTGCTGATGTGTTGAGTTCACACAGAGCATGCTAATTTGGAAATGGATGATGTGCTCAGTAGTCTTTAGCACACCACGATGCATGGTAAAATATGTTTATTATTTTCATAATGTGTAGTGAAGAGAAAAGATTACAATCAGGGGAAACCCTTAATGTTTCTGTAACATTTTATTAGTTTTTATCCAGCTACATGACACCGATTCTGCAATTGTGGTGCCATTTAGCCTTGTAACTATTAAAAATAAAACCTTTTTCACTCATTTATCAAGAAAACATTCTTTAAACCATTAACCATGTGGTAACTATTCTCAAATTACAATATCTCATCTGTTTTTACAAGGTTTCTTTCCTTCATTTTGCCCTTAAAGTAGCAATGTTTAGTTTTTTTGGCACACAATTATTACATTACATTAACAGTCTTTAGCAGATGCTCTTATCCAGAGCAACGTCCAACATACCCAGAGCAGCCTGGGGAGCAGTTGGGGATTAGGTGCCTAGCTCAAGGGCACTTGAGCCATTCCTGCTGGTCCAGGTAATCAAACCAGTGACCTTTTGGCCTCAAAGCTGCTTCTCTAACCGTTAGGTCATGGCTTCCCCATAATATGGCTAATTAGCATATATAAATGAATCATGTGTAAAAAATAATTTGAAAATAAATGAATTAGGACATTCCTAGGATGATCCCTAGTACTAGGGCCTGGTTTCTCTGGGTGTCTGGCATGGAACTCCCGACAGAACACAGGGCACAGGATTTCATGGACTGGGACCCAGCTTTGCTTCTCAGAGCCATAGCCCACCCACTCTATGAGATACTACAGCACACCCCTGCTCCTGTGAGAGTTTAGGAGGGTTTTAACTATGTAGGTTGGTTGGCCTTCAATTTCCAGGGGCTCAAGGGTGAGGCAGGTGGGATGTTAGAGTCCAGTGGCCATGATGTGACTGGTTTCAAGTGGAATACTTGAAAGGAAAGTGTTACTTAGCTATGTTGGGGCAGATCCAACTGAAAAGTTACCTTATTTACCCAGCAAAAGATCTTGTAGGGGCCAATCTACCAGGAATCGAGGTTCCTGCTTCCTGGCAGCCCCTTGAGGGGTAAATTGATAAATTCATTTTTAAAGCTGCTTTGCAACAATATCTATTGTTAAAAGTGCTATACAAATAAAATTGACTTGACTTAACATCCCTTGTGGCTAGCCATAACAAGTCCCCTTTTTGATTGTGATACTGTGGATTCTCCCTTCGGTGTAGTTCTGAGAATTTCTTGCATCTTCTTGCCACCTGTTCTAGGCATTGGTGCATGCTCTCCCCTACCTGCTTACTCTGCTTAAACCAGTCATCCACTGCTGGCGATTCAGTGGAGCTGGCATTCCACAAGAACAAGGATGGCTGGTATCCGACAACACATTGAAAAGGAGTGAGGCATGTGATAGAGTGATGCAGGGAGTCCTGAGCATATTCCACCCATGGGACAAACCAGGCCTAGTCACCTTGGTTTTCAGAGCAGAAGGTCCTTAAAAAGTGGATGATCTCCTGGTTGCCATGCTCTACCTGCCCGTTAGACTCACTGAAACCCCCAGTTCCTTTATAAAGCTAGATCATATCGGAGAAGTGAAATGAACTCCCCTGTCATTAATGATGTCTTCTGGAATGTCAAAGAATCTTGAATGAAGATACATGATTGAAGATAAGTTTAGCCATTTCAAAGTTGGTGATGAGACCTGGCAAAGGGACCAGACATAGGAAGCAATAAAACCAGTCGATGATGACCAGGATTGCAGTTTTTATAAAGGAATCTGTGATAAAATCAAGCACTATATGTGACCATAGTCGCTGATGTATGGGCAATGAGCTTCTCAGAGGGAATGGTGCAGGGTACTTTGGCGTGAGCACAGAATGCACAAGATGAGATGTATTTGTGGCTATCTGACAACAGTCAGCCTTCAGTACTTCACTTTGAGCAGATGGTTTGTTATCTGTGTGAAGGGGTGTCCTGTGGCTGGTGTACTAGGTGCCCAAATTAATAGCTTATTTCAGAGACATGAAGGCACAAAGGCATGGTTGGATGGACATGCAGCAGGAACTCAGCACACTGGCCTGTTTCGTGATTTCCTGATCAAACTCCCAGTTGTAGCTTTGATGAAGCAGAATGGTTTGTCTCATGGTTCTGTCTTTAGAGTCTTCTGGGTGAGTTTCAGTGAAAACGTCCTAGCAGTTTATGAAGAGTAGGGTTTAATGTGATGAGTCATCCAAAAATTTCAGATGCCCATAAAATTGTAAATATGACAGGTGGTGCCACCATCTTGACAACTTTTATGCACACCCACCCGGGGAACATTGTATGTGAGTTTGATCAAAATCTGATCGAACCTGCAGGAGGAGTAGCGATTTTTATAAATTGTGGACAGATGATGGATGACTGATGGACGGACGGACGGATGACAGATGATCACATAAGCTCATCCGGCCTGGCCTGCAGCCAGATGAGCTAAAGATCATGTAAAATAAATGAATGAATAATTTGAAAGTCACATTAAAACAAACGTCTCATGTGTACAAAGATGGCATATGAAAAGAAAACAAAAAAGAGAAAGAAACGTGTAGTACATTTGAAAAATGAATCAGTGAATCATAATGTTCAGATTTCACATGTGAAGTGCATCAGACTTCTCTGTTACTAAAGAGTCTGTGAGAAGAAACTCTACAACATGTTGCACAACCTATAAGCACTTACAGAATCCTTGAGAAACCTTTTTATTCCTGAAGAGTGCCGCTGTAGCACGAGTTCTTTCAAACAGCCATGTTGATGACGTTGAGTGTGACCTTGTCAGTCAAATAAATAAAGAAATACATACATACATACATACATACGTATGTATAGACACGATTCATTTTTTGGAAACACATTTATTTTTCTGTCAAGGTCTTTAAGTGTGTGGAGGTTCAGCCAGTTCAAACCAAGCATGGTTTCATGAGAGCCATCATGTCATGTTGTAGTTGTTGTCCACTTGTTCTTGACCTTGATGGACAAATGTTCACAAGAGGATAGATGAAGGCTCTCCCTCCCTCCTCCTCTCTCCCTCCAGTGCACAAGATTTGCTGTAAAACTCAGCATGGATTTGACACATTGCAGATCCCACAGTGTGTGTGTGTGTGTTTTATGGAGGTAGAAAATGACTGAATGAACTGAAGATGAACTGAGAAGCTCTATATCATAGTCAGCAGAGACAGAACAAAGTCTGATTGTCAAGGTCGTATTTTAGATTTGGATTTATATTCAAACCAGTGACAGCAGTTTAAATGTAAATTTGCATATTTGCCTCTTGGCCATGATCTGCGCTTTTTGGTTTAAGCATTTGGGCCATTTCATATGCAAGATTTCGACGTGCTTCAATTTATTTTAATTCATACACTCTTACAAAACACTTCCACTGGGACGCCGGACACAGAGCTCCTTCTGCTTTCTGTACTGTAAATAAATTATAATAAACAAGTAGAACTCAGGGATTCCTCCATCGCCTACAATGTCTTGAAGGACACTATTAAAGAAAAACAATTTCATACATTTGACCTTGCTGTGGCCTTGACCCTGATTGGATCTATTTCAAAATCTAATCAGTCTGCTTGCTGATTACACTGATAATTCCATATAAACCCTACAAACATTCAACCACTCGTTCTGGAGATATCATACTAACGAGAATCTTGGATGGATGGACGGACAGACAACCAACTCAATCTACTACCTAGAGCTCCTAAAGCTCATAAAAAGCTTCGTTAAATTCAATTTTACACTTCCATGCCTGAGCAGCTACTGGTTCTGTTCTACTATAGTGAACTTCGAACATTCATGCAACATTTTGGACTAAAACTGAACAGGAGCAGCAGATAAAAGTGAGTATCTTAGCAATAAGCAAACCGCTTAGCTATTACTCATAGTGTTGTTGTACTCGAGACCGGTCTCAAGTTAGGGCGGGGCTAGATCGATGGGGAAATTCATCCATTTTTATTGTTGAATTTTTCAATGCTAGTGATATTGACATCATTTCTGTTTCTGGTTGAGAGTACGCTGTGCACATTTTGGCTACCACTTCTCACTTTTTATTTTTCCTTTTTTCCTCCTTTTTTGTGATTATATGATTTGATGTTTGTTCTTTGTTTGAATGTCTTGTCTGCTGGTTGTGGTGTAGATCTATTTTGGTGTCGGTTCCCTTCAGGCCTTGGGTGATGCCTGTGCTCCTCGCTATGGACTGCAGTGAGCTTGTTGCTGTTTTAACATCTGGATTACCCAGCGCTCTGTGCAGCGATGTTTCTGTGCTTGGTGCGGTGTTCCGAGTGATGTTGCTCGCTAGGGTCGCGGTGGCTGTGCAGGTGGTTTGGGACACAGCAGTGCTCTGTGTGGCGGTGCTTCTGTGCTCACTTTGTGGATCCATGGCGTGGAGTTCCGAGCGATGTTGCCCGGTGGCATCGCGGTGGCTGTGCAGGCAGTGTGAGACATACTTTCATGCACCTTTTGGTGGGATTGTGGGCAGCTACACCACTGGAATTACATCCTGACCCTGTTTTGGTGGACTTTATTTTATTTTATTTTTTCTAACTGTAAAGTGACCTTGGGTGTAAGAAAGGCATTATATAAGTTGAATTTATTATTATTATTATTATTATTATTATTATTATTATTATTATTACAAAAAGAATCTGCAACAACTGAGCAACATCCTAGGTTGTAGACCTTAAACTGTAATGTGAAATTGAAGATATTTTGTTAAAGTATCTATATTTTAAATTCTTTTGAATTTTTGTATGGTTATTCCACTGTAATGGATGCGAGCTGGTAGTGATGTGCTGAACAAGGCTTTTGGAACAATGACACTTTTACAGGCAAACTGGTTTGGTAGTTCGAAGGTTTTGACCCTTTGATCCACTACAACATCTGATGGTTAATAAAAATTCCTACAGCAACTGCGTCATCCTTAAGGTTTGAACGTTTGAACATGATTTCTTTGTGTATACTCATTATAGCCCCCTTTATTCACATTTAACATGTGTTTTCTTCACCTTCTAAATAAAACTTCCATATCTTGAGCATGCCAACAAATTTCTAAGTTTTCATGACACTGTTTGCTTGGCTATTCCTAATTTTTAATATTATTACTGTCAACTCACAGCAAGAAGGTTCTGGTTTGAACCTGGTGGCCGACTGGGGTCCTTCTGTGTGGAGTTTGCATGTTCTCCTCTTGCCTGTGTGGGTTTCCTCTGGGTGCTCCGGTTTCCTTCCACAGTCTGAAGACATATGAATTCGGTCAACTGGCTACTCAGTTGCCCATTGGTGTGAATGTGAGTGTGTGTGTGAATGGTTGTTCATCCCTGTGTTCACCCTGTGATAGATTGGTGACCTGACCAGGGGGAATCCCACCTGAAGCATGATCAATGGATGACTGGATTCAGCCACCAGCAGTTGCTCAGCTTCACAGGCATCATCAGTGTCGCCAAACCCCAGGGTCGAGCAATGTCACCAGGACTAATACATGGGTTGTCTCAACATTGTGACATCTCTTGCTGGTATATCACTGCAGAGCCATTCTTAAGGACTCAGCAGCTTGTTTTTTTTCCAGGTCTGTTTTTTGTTCTGCCATTTTGTGCAGAATCATTCTACCCAATCAATTCTACGTCAATGATGACGTAGCTCACTCTGGCCCCGTCTAGTCCAGAAGGGACGATCTAAAGTGGGCCACCTTGCTCAATAAATGTTGCAAGCTATATACACTATATACAAGCTATATATAGAAGTGATATCCACTCTAGGAATACCGACCTATTTGCCAGGAAGAATCCAAAATGGCAAGGAATTGACTGAGAAGAAGCTTTTTTTTTTTTTTTTGGTGAACTGCTCATTAAGGCTTAATTAGTCCATAACTTCATTAATAATTGTAATTAAGAAAATCTGGGTAGAAGTTATATGCACCCTAG
>JAOEHJ010000018.1:40605767-40615767 GCA_025447855.1 Potamarius usumacintae | reverse complement strand
GAGGAAGGATGTGAGGGACAACAGGAAGGACGTGAGGGACAAGAGGAAGGACGTGAGGGACAACAGGAAGGACATGAGGGATGACAGGAAGGATGTGAGGGATGTGAGGAACGACAGGAAGATATGAGGGACAAGAGGAAGGAAGTGAGGGACGACAGGAAGGATGTGAGGACAACAGGAAGGATGTGAGGGACGACAGGAAGGATGTGAGGGACTTGAGGGATGACAAGAGGGATGTGAAGGACGACAAGAAGGATGTGAGGGATGACAAGAAGGACGTGAGGGACGACAAGAAGGATGTGAGGGACGACAAGAAGGATGTGAGGGACGACAGGAAGGACATGAGGGATGTGAGGGACGACAAGAAGGATGTGAGGGACGACAGGATGGATATGAGGGACAAGAGGAAGGAAGTGAGGGACGCCAGGAAGGACGTGAGGGACGACAGGAAAGACGTGAGGGATGACAGGAAGGATGACATGAGAGAGGAGAAGAAAGGGACAAAAAACAACAAATTGTGTTTGTTAGGAAACAAAATTTTTTTTTGGTTAAAGAAGCCTTTCTGCTGCCTTTATAATTTTAATACCATACAAAATACATATATAATAATTCTATAACACTTTCAGTAATATTATAGAATAAAATATAGGATATACACTTTTTATTTTGTAATTTATTTACAATTTATGATGGATTTATGTTGAATTAATTTTAATCAGCAAATAAAATTTCAATTTTAATCCAAATATAAAATAAAAATATTTTATTTTAATATTTCTTATTTTAAAGCATTTAAAATAACAATATCACACTTTTATTCTTTTCTTTTTTAGAAATTTTTTTTTAAATTATTTTTGTCTATCTATCTATCTATCTATCTATCTATCTATCTATCTATCTATCTATCTATCTATCTATCTATCTATCTATTTTATTATTATTTTTTAACCATGCTATCGCCTGCCTCACCAGGCATGATCATGATTTGTAGATCTGCACACACAGAAATGCTCGCAGAGCCACAGCTGTGACTTGAGTCGGTTACTAAACCATTATTTTTGGTATCTGAAAAAGAGACCAAGCAGTCCATAAAAACAATTGCTGACCCATAAAATCAGAAAGCTGCTAAAACTCTTGATTTGTGTGGTTATTTTAACGTGTTCAGTTGAAAATCCCCCTGGCTGAAATGTTAATGTTTTTGTTTCGATTGTAGTAATGACTTCTTTTTTTGTCTGTCTTTACTGTTAAAAAACAAACAAACAAACAAACAAACAAACAAAAACCTCAACTTGGACGTATAGCTTTAAACTGTGACATCAGTTCATGGTATATCCAGGATATACCATGACTGACTCACACCATATCCATTTTTTTTTTTTTTTAATTTTTGAGATACATTCCTTCATCAGTGGTGAAACTGTTTTATATCACGTGAGCCATCCTTGGTCAATCCCTGCACAGGAATTTTTTTTTTTTTTTAAATGAGGGATATAATTATTTATATACCTTATTTCGTAATCTTAAATTTTCTCTATAAATGCCCCATGGGGAGCCTGAGGGATACAGTATTTCAATGGACTGTCTGCTTGTATATGGATGTATTGACAATAAAACTCTCTTGAATCTTGAATCTTGAAGCCACTGGGAAAATGTGGCAGCCAAATGATAAATTAGAAATTGAAGTCAGACATAAATGAAGATCTGAGGTATTTAACTAACATGGTACATGATAGAACTTCTCATCTGCTGGTCCATCTCCATCTTTCTATCAAGTTGATCTCTGCTCAGAGCTGTGTGGGGAAAAGTTGGAGCCAAATAAAACTTTTTCCAAATTGTCAGTTCCCTGACACAAAGACAGAAAGCAACGAGTCAACAAAGAGCCTGTACATATTGAAAGCCCCAAACAGGAAGCAGGGCCTCATCCTGAGATTGCAGTGGCACATCTCCAGGTGACAAATATGTCAGCGTCGAAAAACCCTGTGGCACAATTATGCCGCCATCGCTCTGAGAGTGGGCGATAGAGGGAGGGAGAGAGGGAGGGAGGGAGAGAGAGAAAGAGAAAAGGAAAGTGAGAGGGGCGCTGCTTTGGTATGAGAAAGTCATCACAGCCTATGGCTTGCGTCAAGAGACAGCCCAAGGGATGCAGCACACTCGTATAACAAAGCTTTCCTCCATTTTGAATACAGCTGAGAGCGTTCCAGCTAAATCTGCCGGGTGTGCTGATCCCTTGGCGGCTGCGACTTCCTCGGGGACCTCATAAAAAGACATTCATTACGGGCAGTGTTTGCACATATAATAGGCTTCTGGGGGAGAAAATGAACAGGACCAAATTCAATGAGTTTAGTGATAAACACACTCCAATAATAATCTGTTTCATTTATGTTGGTAATGATTATATGTGCAATATATTAGGAATACTTGAATCTAGTTACACCATGTCACCTCTGTATCGCCGGTTTGTTTTAGTGCTTTGTGATTAACAATAAGAAGGAAGCGTTTGAGACACCGGAGAGAGCAAAAGGCGACAACCGGTATGTGTGTTCATCTCCAACTAGGTCAAACCAGCGAAGGAACAAAACACAACAGACCAAGAGTTTGTAGAAGTCATTACACGAAAACAAACTTGTCACTCACTTGACATTCTGTTTTGCTTCCAAAGCAAAGAATAATAAAAAAAAAAAAAAAACAAAACAAAAAACGCCGAATCTCCATTGCAAATCAGCAGCACAGTTGTGAAGTTGGCTGTTTGAAATGCACATCAAATCAGCAGAAAAATCCAGCGCGTACCTTGTCACTGACATCTGGGGACATATGAAGTTGCGAGTCTTTGTTTTCAGCTTGGCATGGGGGTGGGAGTGGTGGTGCTGGTGGAGTGGAGGGAGGGGAGTCTAGAGACATTCATAAAAAATACATACGACTTTTAACTTCTAAAAGAGCATACACAAATCCGTGCATTGCTAGAAGGACAGGGAGAAGGTTATCAGGAAACATTTTGCAGAAAAACACATCATCTAAGTAAAGCAGAGTGTTTATATAAAAAAAGATGGCCGTTTATAAAGATATAATTCACCTTTACACAGATCTGCAGGTCCACGAGGTCTTTTTCACTGAGAGAGAGAGAGAGAGAGAGAGAGAGAGGTGATCTGTTTGAGCTGATTGATTTTTTCATTTGTTCATTTCATTTATTTTTTTATTTATTCATCTTCAGTAAGCACTTTATCCTGGTCAGGGTGGCAGTGGATCTGGACCCGATCCTGTGAATACTGGGTATGAAGCGGGGAAAACAGCCTGGATGGGATACCTGTCCATAGGTTGTATTCAGTCATGTGACTTTTGCTTGTGAGTTTACTTCCAGTGAATAAAGTGGTGGTTGGGGAAACTGATTTGGCTGCCATTATGCAAAGAGCTAGTGAAACCGTTTCTGATTACTTTTACAGTTTAGAGGCCAATGCACAGTCAAGTTACCTTCAGAAAGTTGCTCTTTGTAATGGGATTAGATCCTTACATGCTAACAAAGAAGGATTTTTGCTATGAGTTGGAAAATTATCCATCTGTTGAGTTCCCTGACATCTCAAACTACCTGGTGCTGCAGACATCATTCTACACGGACACACAGATGAACACCTGGAAGAGCATGGAGGAGTACAACTTTTTATATGTGGCTGGGTTAAAGATCTTGGAATCAGGACACTACAAGATAAATTCTGCATCGTTTTTGCCCTGGGAAGGAGGAATTTCTGGGCTTTTTGTACGCGTCTTTGAGAAGGTTGCTAGGGCACTACAAGTTTTAGTATCGGGTGTAAACAAGCCACAGCCGCTCGATTCTCAATCCTCTCTGCTCTTCTCTTCCAGCAGGCATCACAGATCCATATAATTTGCCCACAAACATATTTATTTATTCTGTGTGCATGCTCTCTGTCTCTGTGTGTGTGCGTGAACGTGCTCTCTCTCTTTCTCTCTCTCTCTCTGTACGTATGTGTGTGTATGCGGAGGAGGATTGTGGCAAAAATAAAGGCTTGTTCTTCTTAATTTACCCACAAATGTGTTTATGTTTGCCCTTTAAATATACAGGCCTGAGACGCACAAATATAAATATTTACTAGCGGATATCAGTTAAAGTGCACATGCACTTGAGTACATGAGTTTAGATGGAAATATAGCAATTTTATCTATTTTCTGTATCGTATTATACTTAACCGTAGATATTTTTTAAAACTACTATACTATACTTTGCTATGCTATACTAGAGCTGTATACTGTACTTTAGTCTGTTGTATCTCAACTTTGGAGTGTGTTGGGATCAAATGAGGTGAACTTTGGTGATTGTATTGACCACCCTAGCACACAGTGACAATTTGGTGAAGATTCAACAACATCAAATTTTTGCGGTAAAAAAGTGATAAGGGGTTAGCCTTTGTGGTTTTTGGCCAAAAAAAAAAGAACACTCTTTAATATTCACCAAATTCACACCATGTGTCCGGTTGTTCATTAATAACATTAGAGTGCACTTAGTTTCATAATATCACGCTCCAAACCTGAGATCTGAGCCTCTCATTTCCAATATATTACACTATATAGAAATATACTGAATTATAATATTTGTTTTAGAGGCACAAACAAACATTTATGGATCGAGATCATTTAAAGTATATGTGCAGTAAAGTACATTTGCATGGAAATATACACCTTTTTTAGACTATACTATACTGTAGCTGTTTTCTACCGTACCACACTACACTATACTACACTACACTATGCCATACTATACTACTTTATTATATGTTTATACCTGTACTGTACTATGCTATACCACACCACTCTACACTACACTATATATCATCTTTGCATTGTCATGGTTTCACCCTAAGTGCAGTCTTGTGTTTGTCCTGACTGCACTAATAGTGTAAAACTGGTGAAGATCTGAGAACATCCTTATTTTTTCCAAAAAAAAATAAGGGTGTGTTTTCTTTTAATTCAACATGATCAGATTTTCACAAAATTCACACCATGCTATACAACAGTCAAGACTAACACAGTAGCACACTCAGTTTTGTCCTATCATGCTCCCGCAAAGGAACCATAAAATCGGGGGCACTGTGTTCCTGTCCCCTCAAAACTACAGCTGGAGCGGCAACATCCCCCAGTCTCAGGCATTCGGCGTTAAAGTGAAACGGCATTTAGATGGGAATTTCAGGGAAAAAAAGTTCATATTACACTATTTTAAAAAACAAAACAACAACAAATTAATGAAAATAATTTTAATTTTGAACCGGTTCGCCATTTTGACAATGGGCATCTAGTCAGCGGGAAAACACTGGGAGTGACATCATCGGAGTGAAATATTGGAAATTTTGTCACTCAGATCCACAATGTATTTTATTAAAAAACAAAACAACAAAAAAAAAAATCATCAAATCCAGCCTACAATGTTCTTTATATGTGACAGTGTGTAGAAACCTGTGCTCGGTGTAAAATCTGGAAAACAAAAATAAATAAATTAAACATTAGCAACAATTTAGTTTATGGCCAATACTGCAAACAAGAAAATCTTAGAAGGCAGAGAGAAAAGAAAAAAAAAACATGAATTTTGCCACAACAATCTTTGTGGAATAGACCATTACACTGTTGTTTCTTAGTTAGTTTCAGGATGGGTGACAAGCAATGGTCAGAAAAATTCAAGGCAAAAGTCTGGTTGAATAAATGCTACTTAATAATTAGCAGCTCCTCCATTTTGTTACTGAGATGACAATCCCGCCCACTTGATTTCAATTGGCTCACATGACCAAGGTTCACAAATGCACAAAATATCTTCTGTGTGAAACATTTGTTCTGAACCCTTCTTTCGCTGAAATAGAAATCAATCAATAAGGGGTGTTTAGGTGTTTTCAGGTCAGGCCAAAAATTTGCAAAGGCTTCAGCAAAACTGTAGATGTTGGCAGCTTTGGATTTTTAATTTGGATTTGAATTTATAACAAAAAAATAATAATTCCACCCATTAAAAAGGCAATTCATTAGATCCCCCAGTGCACCATGTAACACGTGATACTGAGCTTTGGATACTGAGCTCGTGACGAGCTGCGAGAAAATCCACCAAAAGCAAAAATGGAGTTTGATCTACACCCTAAAGTGTAATATGGATCAGGTGTCTGCTCTTTCACCGGTGCTTCTTCCTCTTTATTTACAGGAGGCTGAAAGCTTTTCCAAGAACGCATCACTGAAAGTCTGATGAAACACACAAAGTTTGAAAGCTGGTGGAAAGATGAAATTTCACATTAAGTTCAGTGTTTCGATTTAGACCTCTGAATACAAGGTGAAGATGGGAGCTCCTTTTAAGTTGAATGAAACCAGAACCCAACCTGGTCTTCAGATGGATTTAACACATGAACGACTATGACGTCAAACACTGTATGGACCACCTGATTATGTATAAGCTGAATTGAGCACCAAACACAAGAGCCAGTTCACAGCTGACGTGCCTGCTCCAATGGTGCCTGCTGAAGAAAACCTCACAGCTGTGTTAAACCGAGACAGCTGTCCGAACTGCACCCAACCATCAGTGTATGATGTAAACCTCCCAAAGGTGGTGACCATGGTGGTGGTTTTTATGTTTTTTGTTGTGTTTGGAGTAATGGGTAACGCACTGGTCATCATGTCTGTCGTGTGCCACCATCAACTCCGTTCAGTCACGCACTACTTCATTGCCAACTTGGCTGTTGCTGATCTGTTGCTGAGCTGTGTGGTTTTGCCATTATCTGCCTCATCCGAGGCGCTAGGACGCTGGGTGTTGGGCCGGGCTCTGTGTGGCGTCTGGGCATCGCTCGATGTCCTGTGCTGCACTGCATCCATCTTCAACCTCTGCGTCATCTCCGTGGACCGCTGGCTGGCCGTTAGCTACCCGCTGCGATACCCGTGCCTTGCTACAAGTGGGCGTGCTGTTGCTGCCATGGTGGCTGTCTGGGTGGCGTCGGCTGGCATTTCTGTCGGGCCACTGTTTGGCTGGAGAGAGCCGATGCCTGACGATGAATCCGTGTGTAACGTCAATGAAGACCCGGGATATGCCATTTTCTCGGCAGCCTGCTCCTTCTACGTTCCCCTTGCGGTAATATTAGTCATGTATTGTAAAGTCTATATAGTGGCACGCAGGAAAACAAGACGTCTCAACCATGGGCAATGGAACAGTGACGTAAAGGACGGGGTGGTGTTCAGGATCCACCGTGGCAATGTTCATCAGCGATGCCATGCTGAGAGTGGAAAGGAAAATGACGGAAGTAGGAAATGTCGCTCCTACGGTGCGCTTGTGAAGCTGCTCACATTCTCGAAGGAGATGAAAGCGGCAAAGACCCTGGGCATAGTGGTGGGCTGCTTCGTCCTCTGCTGGCTGCCCTTCTTCCTCGTCTTACCCATCAGTGAGTACAGTACAGATTATATTTTGCCAAATGAAAAGATGTTGACCAGTTGTAAACACCCTAAATATCCACTATAGTCCAAATACCACAGTCCTGTTTAATTCTCAGCTCTGAGTGGTCGGAAGGTGTTGATTAATTTTCTGTACCAGCAGCTCAGAAAGTTGCAAACGGTAGCAATCGTTGATATTTTGAAGTTTTCTGGAAGAAGATGTTTATGGAACATTAATGGAAGGAGTCTCCAGTGTCAGTGCTTTGTAACAGTCAGAGGTAAAGTTCAAGAACTTCAAGTTTTTCCTGAAGTCTTTTCTGTCTGGGAAAACTTGAAGTTTGAGCTTTACCTCTGACTGTTACCAAGCACTGATACTGGAGATTCCTTCCATTTAATGTTACATATAAACATCTCCTTACACCCCTTGACAGGTGCCAGATATATTAGGCAGCAAGAGAATAGTCAGATCTTGAAGTTGATGTGTTGGAAGCAGAAAAAATGGGCAAGCGTAAGGATCTGAGCGACTTTGACGAGGGCCAAATTGTGATGGCTAGATGACTGGGTCTGAGCATCTCCAAAATGGCACATCTGATGGGGTGTTCCCAGTATGCAGTGGTTAGTACCTATCAAAAGTGGTCCAAGGAAGGACAGCCAGTGAACTGGTGACAGGGTCATTGGTGTCAAAGGATCACTGATTTGCATGGGGCATGAAGGCTAGCCCATATGGTCCAATCCCACAGAAGAGCTACTGTAGCACCAACTGCTGAAAAAGTTGATGCTGACATCTTTCTGTTTTAGCCAGCATTAACTTTTTCAGCAGTTTGTGCTACAGTAGCTCTTCTGTGGGACTGGACCATATGGGCTAGCCTTCACGCTAGCCAATTTGTTAATTGTTATTGCAATAAGAATCAAGGTAAATCAAAGTTCATTAATGCACACTGATCTTTAAGCCTCAGTAAAAAGCATCATCATTATTTACATTAATATGTAAAGAAAGATGATATATTTGGACTAATTTGCCGGGTTTTTTTTTTTCCGTGTAGGTTCCATCTTCCCGTCTCACAGACCCTCAGACACGGTGTTTAAGATCACCTTCTGGCTTGGATACTTCAACAGCTGCTTAAACCCCATTATCTACACCTGCTTCAGCCAGGAGTTCAAAAAAGCCTTCCAGAATGTTCTTAAAGGCTGCTGCTTTTGCAAAGACACCACCACCGCCGCCGCCACCCCTCTGAGCCGAATCTCCTCCCATCCTGCCCCGCCCTCTTGTTCTGTCACTCCTTCTGGCCCCGGGTTTACTCACACAGGGGCAAATCAGGTGAGTAAAAGCCTTTTGCAGGCCTGCTGCTTCAGCGCCAGAGGCAAAACTACCAGCACTGAGATGCGTCATGTCTTTGTGGACATGAAAGGCATGACGGGAGGACAGGCGGTGTGAGACATAACCAGTGTGACCATTCAGAGAAACCGGATTATATACACAGCAGGGCAAAAAAAGCCTGAGTCCACTAGCAAGATTATCATCATTTATCAAAAGCTAAAACATCGTTTATACAGAGACGTTCACTTTTAAAATGTTTGATAAATCTGTGTATGGGGTCAAATTTATCATTTAGTATTTTGATTTAAAAAAAAAAAAAGAAGAGACTACACTTTCTTTTAAGATGTACATTTTTGCTTTCAAGTTGTACATCTGGATGTTTTCTTGCTTATCCTAAACTTATCATTTTTTAAAGTAAAGTAGTTTGCTAACAAAAGTAATAAATACTAATATTTTTTTAAAAAAAGGCCACTCCAGCATGGTATAGTGCTTCTGTCGCTCTCCTTGAACTTCCACTTCTATCTCCTCATCCTACACTTGAGGCAGGTGTGTTAGTTTCCCCCTCTCTCCTGAGGTTCTCATGATGATCTCATTTTCCATAAGCATGGTGCTTGTTCATCCTTCCTGCACACTTTGAGGAGAAACGTTCCTCAGCTGGAGGCTGCAGCTGAGCAACAGCTGCAGATAGTAGCTCAAATACGGAGATGTTCTCCACTATCAGTCTTTCACAGACTGCAAAAAGCCCACATTGAAGCTCCAGCGTTCCTCCTGAGCCACAAATCCTGGGCGTGACTCGAAATACAAAAACTGAGAGCGTAAATAGCAAAATTATGGACAGTTTTCCCATAAAAGGCTCCATTGTAAAATTTGAATGAAATCCAACAATGTTTCTGAGTTTGGATGAACTTGTGCACATTTCCAAAGACATCAGGTTGGTTCTTTTTTATGAAAGTAATGATACTCAGAGATAATACAGACTTAAAGACTTAAAACACACTGAGAAAATTACTAGATGTTCGAATCAACCTCTCTGTTTGATAAGCATCACCGTTGTATCAGTGATGTACAGTATTTCATTTTCCTAGAAATGTCTTGCTTTCCACTAAGAAGAACAAAATTTTTAACTTATTTATGATCAATTGTGGCGGCACGGTGGTGTAGTGGTTAGCGCTGTCACCTCACAGCAAGAAGGTCCGGGTTCGAGCCCCATGGCCAGCGAGGGCCTTTCTGTGTGGAGTTTGCATGTTCTCCCCGTGTCCGCGTGGGTTTCCTCCGGGTGCTCCGGTT
>JAOEHJ010000018.1:38667490-38678851 GCA_025447855.1 Potamarius usumacintae | reverse complement strand
CAGAAACTGTTGATCTCCTGGGGTTTTCACACACAACAGTCTCTAGAGTTTACACAGAATGGTGCGAAAAACAAAAACGACTGAGTGAGTGAACGAGCGACAGTTCTGTGGGCGGAAACAAACACTTTGTTGTTGAGAGGGCAGAGGAAAATGGACAGATTGAGCAGTTTGAGCTGCCAGGAAGGATATAGTAACTCATATAATCACTCTTTTACAACCGTGGTGAGCAGAAAAGCATCTCCGCATGCAACCGCAGAAAGAACACCACATTGGGTTCCACTCCTGTGAAGAACAGGAATCTTTGAATCAACAAGAAGTTCCTATTAAAGTGGCTGCTGAGTGTATATAGAGATGTGGAATGTATCACTTTCATTGTTAGCTGATTTTGTTGTAAATGTCTCATGTTGCTGTGTGTTTACTTTGTAAAACTCAACTAAAAAGTGTTAGTCGTCTATTCTGTCCTTGGAAGAAGCATTATTTGGAGATGTACTTATTTTTGGATCTCTTTTGTTTCAGTTTAAAATACTCTAGCTTTAGTTGGATATTTGTTCATCTAACCTTTTATTTCCTTCATGTATTACACTGCTTATAGGATAATTTTGTTTTTGAAGTACAGACATAATTCACATAACACTACAGAATTGATAATTGGTCACTCATCTCAATGTAATTTCAAACAGAACATTCCTCTTTTCTTACATTATTAATCATCTTTTGTTTGACTGTTTTAATATTGATTTTTTTCCCCTTTTCTCTTTTCTCCTTTTTTTTAATCAACCTGCTACTTTATATTAGAACCCTAAACAAAAAAGGCAGGGTTAGAATAATTCCTGTAGATTCAGGTATAGGAGTAGAGGCCTGGGAGGTCAAATATAAAATGTGGGGTAAAGGTTCCCTCAGCGATTTCTGTGACGAAGAAGAATGTGACTTGGATATAGAGAAAAACAAGCCAAAGAACATTCACCATGCAAGATCCAGTCAGAATTCCATGATTAGCCAACAGCCTCTGAAAACAAAAGACAAAACTTCTTTGAATCCTGCCTATCCAGAGGGTTACAACACCATCGACCGAAGGTTGAGAAAAAAGGTTCGAGACCCAGTTGGGCTTGTAAACACAAGAATGGAATGCATTGGGGAGAACTTTTTCAACCCTGATCTTGCTCTTCTCCGTCAGAAACGGGGAGAGCTTGTACTCCGTCAAGTAGCAGAAATGGAAGAAGATGAAGAAAAGATGATGCCTTGCCTGAGGCCATACAAAAATGGCTTGTTCTACAAAACTAGAATGCAGGCCAAAAACAAACCAGGAGGGACATTACATGACCATATGGTAGATCAAGATGAAGAAGAAACCAGACTGGGACTGAGCATAGACCCTAATTCTGAAGGCTCAGATGAGATGCAAGGATCTGAGGAGGAGTTGGAGGAATTCTGCTCTGAGATTAGTCAGCACTATAAACACAAAGTTTCATCTTTTGGTGGCTACACTGACCAGTTTCAAGGATATTGTGATAGGAAGACTCCAAAGGGTAAAATTGGGGGATGGACTCCAGAAGACATGTTGTCTCCTGTGGAGGAACCCAGTGATGAGTATGTTGATCCAATAGATGAACTTCAATGCCTAGTGGAAACTGTGTCAGAATATCTGGCTGAAAAAGAGGAGGAGATCAATAAGTATGGTTCCCTGCCTGAAACCAGCAAATCAAGGCTGTCCTCCAAAGGTAGTGCAAGGACAGAATCTTTTGGAGATGAAAAAGAGATCACCTCAAAGGAATTAAAAGAAGACAAAGCTCTGGAAGTCAAAGAAATCGTTTTTTCTGAACAGGGATCAGACCAGAAGAATGCCAAGAACTCCTCCTTATTTAGCTCCCTCACTGATAGAATTGTGCCAAGTTTGAAACAAACAAGATCAAATTCTATTCAGCGTTCAGAAACTTCAAATTATGTTAGCGGTAGCTCTGGTTTATCAAAATTGCTGTCCTTTATGACCCAGTCTACAAGTCCAGCACCAGTAGCTGTGGTATCCCCTACTCAAGAAACTCCACCTGAAAAGAGGACGTTCCTAATGCCTACCCAACCATCAGAGGCAAAACCCCAAGAGATGATTCAAAGGACACCACCCATGAGTAATAGCCAGATGCAAAATAATAGTGACATTATAAAGCAAGAAGTAAATGAATGCCAGCCACCCTCCTCTGTAAGCTCAGGGTTGAAACAAGTAAACCCTCAAAAAGTCTCAGAGGGAGGTGTTAATGAAACGAGCAAGAGTTTTTCAGAAGAAGTCAGTAGGAATGAGCTCAATAGGAATTACAGGGATTCATTAGATCAGTCGAATGATATTCAAGATTTCAAGCCTAGTCGAGAGCAGACTAGAACAGTCTCTGCCCTTGTAGAGAGACAAATCAAAAGTGACAATAGTGAGACCACAGTGAGATCACACGAATCCACTGAAGGTTTAGGATTTTTCAGTCCCTTGAAGAAAACATTTAGCTCTCTGATCTCTCCAGTACCTTGTATACCTTCTCAACATCAGACACAAACAGTTTTTCCTGTGTGCAGATCAGGAAATGTCAGAGAAGCAAAATCTTTATTCAAACATGAGGCATCTAAAATGGAAGTTCCTTTCCTTGATTCAAGCAATGTGCCTACCCAGCAGCCCCCAAAAGCAGAAAGGGCAATGATCTCTGGACTCTTAAAATTTGCCTCAGGTGATAATACTGATGAACTTAAAAGCTCACCAAAAAATACAGTCAAACCAGCTCAGACTGCTCCATCTAAAAGTAACCATGCAGCTAAAGTTTCTTTAAATCCCAACAAATCCAGCTCTCCAGCTCAGAATCATCTTGAAACGGAGCCCATGATGACTTTAGAGACTAGTTGGTTTTCAAGTCATAAGACTGCACCAAATGAAAATGTGCGGACTGCTAGTCCACAGAGTCGGAGGTTGGTGAACCAGAGCTCTCAACCACTTACTGGGTCAAATCAAAACACAGTAAGAAGTGAACACCAAAAACCAGTGAAGGAAGTTGAGGAAGATTGCCATAATATGCAACAAACTCCAAAAACAAGCCCATCCTCTACTGTAGAACCAAATGCTTCTCAGCCAGAAACTCAAGGCTTGTTTTCTACTTTGTTTAAATCTTCGTCTTCTGATGACACGGCAGGTCCTAAAACAGGTCTGCACTCTGTACAAGGTGGTTTGTTTTCTGGCATCATGAAATTTGCCTCTACTGGCGATGTATCAAAAGACACACAGTCTAACCCAGTGCACCCAAGAAATGAGCCAAGTCAAATATCAAATCCTGCTCTGACCCATCTGGAAAATCAGCCAAATACTCATCCACAAGCACACAAGACCTCTCCTTTAGGCGTCCCTTTTGTATCAAGTAAGGAGCCACCTCAACACAGAGACTCCACAGACCAACAACCTCCACAACCTGAGCAAGCATCATCTCAAAAAGGAAGCATTTTGTCTGGTCTTTTCAAATTAATTTCCAGCAATAGTATCTCAGATAATCAAGCTAACTCATGGCAGCATGAAAATGTACCAGCAAGTATTCATCCTTCTCATCAACCTTCCAAGCAAAATGTTCAAACACATCACTCAAGAATCTCAAATGATCACCCAGACAGACAGAAAATCATAGAGGAATGTTCTAGAAAGAGTGACCATGCATCTCAACCAGCAAATGAACATGGGAGCTTTTTCTCTGGCCTTTTCAAGTTTTCATCAGGTAATTTATCTGCCATGCAGACTGCATCAACACCGCAATCAAAACCCAAAAATGGAAGACAAAGTTCTTTGGAGAGTAAATCAACCGAACAATACCCTCCTCTAGCACAAGAAGATACCCAGTCAGAAGTCTTGTCTGGAAATTTGAACAAGTTGAGAGCTTCTTCTGAAGAAGGGGCACAGAGCAAATGGGCTCCACACAACCAGAAACAACAATGGCAGGGGGTACAGAACGAGGATTCTCAAAATGTGTCACCATATAAACGGCAGACTCCACTCCACACTGTAGTGAGAGACCAAATGCCTCCTGATTCAGGGGGACAATCTGTGCAGTGTATGGATCAGAGGGGCTGTGTTGCAACCTCCCCAAGCTTGATTTCAAACATTTTAAAAAAGCATTCAAATGAATCTCCTTCAGGGGCTGACCTGGAAATGGACAAAGAAACAAATGGCAGTGCTATGTTTGCTTCTTGTCTATATAGATGTAATGGCATGGTCATAAATAATGTGCCTGTCTACAGTGATGGCAATAATTTGGACCTGAGGACTTTGGCAAGTTATGAAAGATCACAACAAATGAATGCAGCCTATATTTCAGATACCACAGGTCATTTGCCAGATATGTCAACTTTTCCAGATTCTTCTTTCTTAAATCATGTAAATAACTTGTATAGTACTGACAATCATCCTATCTCCCCAGTTGGCCTCACAGGTCAAGTACAGACACCCCAGCCATATTTAACACAGAGCTATCCCTCCTTGTATAGTTCCCCAGAGCCGCATGCTTGTAACAATAGCTTATTTTATGGACTTGGTCCGAACTATGAACACTACTGGAGCCAAAATTCCGTTCTAAGGGAACAGATGAATAACCACTCAATGAGCTACCGGTATGAGCCATGGAAATCTAGTCATGCACAAAGTTTAGAGGCATTGCTAGAATGGTCTCGAAGCTTGAACATGAACATGGATGAAAATCAACAGTACTATTCCACACATGACTGGATGCCATTTAACAACATTCAGAAAGAGTATCCCAAGAGTACAATCAACAATTTAAATGTGCAAAAAATGTGGAGCATCCATAACCGTTTGGATATGCTCAATAACTGTGGCTCCTGTATTGAAGGAGAAGGTGTTTTAAATTTGAGCAAAAAAGACGATGCTAAATTTGGTAGTTGGCAGTCATTCAGTGAGGAAAGCTGCTATAGTTTAAATACTGTAGTATATCCTGAAGGACGTTGTGAGGAACATCCAATGAATTTATCATACTCTGCTAATAGAGAAAATACATGCACAAGAACATATGAACGACCTGCAAATAGTGAATGCGATCCTGGTTTAATTGGTTGCCCTAATGGCTGGAATTACACTTCTGTAGATATAGAGGACTATGCATATTTTGAAGATGCAGAATGGTACCAACAATGGCTCTTACTTCTAGAGCAAGGTATGTGGTGGCAGGCAGATGATGGAGATTGTGGATACTTTGTCTACACCGATCATGAGTATATCTATGCATTGCTGACAGATGGGTCTGGTCAGTATGTCTATGCGTGTGCTCCAGAAGATGAGGTGTGGGGAAATGGGCAGATGTCTAACTATCCAAGTGCCTTGCTCCACAACGAGATGGTTATAGTGTGTGGTTTCAAAATTCCGCTCTACAATGAGGATGAACTATTCTGGTTTCCAGGACAAGATCAGAGTGAGGCTCAGCTTTTAAATGCACCCCTTGACCTGTCTGATGCATATAGGAAAGGTAATGAAATTATGAATCTGAACTTGGAAAGGTTCTCTCAGATGTTTGAGAGCTCTGTTCCTGCTCAAAGACAGCAAGCTATAGATTTTTCATTGTATCGATTAAACAAGGTTAAAATGGACACAAGGCAGCAGACACAGAATGATTTTGCTAACCAGGACTCTTTTCTGGAAGTCCTGGATTTGAGAGTTAATGGAACTAATTGCAATCTTAACAGAAGAACCAAAGAACTGCTTTCACAGAAAGTCTGTATTTCTGTTTGCCCAACTCCAACACCACACTCATCAGGTGTGTACAGTTGTTACCAGCCTCATCAGAGGCGTCATTCATCCTTTGGATTACAGGTAAAGCATATAGATAACCTGTCACAAGAAGAATGGCGAAAAAGAGTTCAGCCTGGAGAGGAACGGTCAAAGAAGCCCATCAAGAAAATATCGTCTCCCTTTTCTTCTCTTGTTGGAAAAAGTCAAGAATCAAAGTCGAACAGAAACATAAACGGCTCTAAAACTTTTACAGCGGTCATAAATGCTTCATATCCTGGAATGATTCAAGAGAACTCTTCAGTCCCAGAAGCCCAAAGTGGCAAGGAGATTAAGAGCATTCCCTCTCCAGGTCTCCAAGGTATAAAATCAAAGACCATAAAGAATGATGTTTCTCCTTTAACCCCAAAAGAAAGCACGGATCAGCAGCCCTCAGAAATTGGGTCATCTAGAATCTTGTCAAAAATTCCATCATCTGTAAGTGCTCAAGGGGCAACTCGCAAGCCTAAACTGGCTAGGCAAGCCACTGTGTCTCAGCAATCTTCTATTTCTGAAGTTTCTACAAAGTCACCAAACGTATCCATCAAATCTGTTTCTTCTGTAGATGCACAAAGTGGCAAAAAACCTGAGCAAAATCAAGGGGGCTTTCTGAGTTTTTTCAGGAATGCCATAGGGATTGAGGAGCCCAGTCAAGAATCTGTCAAATCTTCTCAAGCTGTAAAAGAACAAACGGAGAAAAACAAAAATATCCTTGATGGCATAAAAGATTCAAGTACAGACAAAGGCACAGGAATGACCAAACTTCTGGGGTCAGTGGGAGAATTGTTAAACATGGAAAGCACCACTTCTCAGCGTCCATCAAAGGAATCCTGTTCACAAAAATCCTCTGCACGTCATCAAACTCTTGGTTCAAGAAATGATGCTAAAGAACCAGACTATGTTCATCATAGGACTTCAGAGTCTGAAGGGATTCAGAAACCACAGAGTAGATTCAGTCTTGGTAGTCAATCTGATATCCCAAAAGCATCACAGAAACCTCAGGAACAGATGCCTAAGAGTGTATCACAGATATTTTCCCTTGATGTTAATGATAAACTGATTTCAGGGGCTTCTCAAACAATGCCAACAATTGGTGGTAATAAATCAGAACCTTCCACCAAATCAACAAGTGGATTGTTTAGCTTTTCCATTGCAAACTCTGGGCGCATGAATAATAAGGAGGAAACTGCAGGGAGAGGGCTACTGTCAATGTTTAATAATTCAAGTTCACAACAGGTACCACCTCAAAGAGAATCAGCTTCTCAATGTCAGGTAAGGGGTGAATCATCAGAAAACACAATAGGCAATAGAATCTTGTCTTTCTTTGGCAGTTCCAGCACAGAAAAGGCTGCATTGTTGAATCAAACTGAAAAGGCTCCTCAAAAAGAAACCTCAAGCATAGGTTTGCTTTCAGTGTTCAGTGCCACTAGTACTCAACAAACCAGTACACAACACACCGGATCATCAAATCAGGCTTCTCCAAACGAAGCATCAGGAATAAAAGTTTTGCATGCGTTTAGTGGTCAGAATCCACAGCAGAATTCATTACAAACCAAGTCTACCAGTCAACAACCATCTCATGAAGTTGCACACAGAGATCCTCCAAACACAGCTTCGCAAGAGACTGGATCTATTTTTGGTGGACTATTAGGTGGCCTTTCCAGCTATAATGAGAAACCAGTTAAAAGCTTGTTTTCTAGGCTTGGTGGATCTAGCCCGCAACCTTCATCCACCCCACAACCAACAACTGGTCTAACAGCAGATACTGAAATTCCAGAGAAAGTGGCACCCAAACAGCTACAGGGGATTGATGTAATTGATGATGCACAAAAACCACAACCTGCTATACATAATATTCAAGAAGCAATTCCTCTAAAAGAGCCACCTGGAAAAGGTCTCCTCTCATTGTTTGGTGTTCATAGTCCACAACAGAATACACCTCAAGCAACATCCATTCAGAGTGGATTTTTATCAGGCTCCAATGGAAATAAAGGGACAGCAAAAGGATTATTCTCACTGTTTGGCAAACTAAGCCATGAGCAGAATGCACAGGCCAACCTATCTCCTGGAGAAAGTGCCATGGAAAATGAGCAAACTACCAAATGTTCAGTGAAATGTATACCCTTAGAATCTAGTGCTCCCACCCCACAACAACCAGACTCTTCTGTTGCTTCTGTGTTACCTGATGATGAATTGCCCATTTTCAACACCCCAACTCGACCAACTTCTATTCCTCTCCCAGATCAAACTCCAGATACAGGTTTGTTACCAATGCTTAGTGAAGTTTTTCAATCCACTGAAACGCCACATGTACAAACTTGTACTTCTCTGGAAACTGCATCTGCTCTTGTTCCAAAGGATATTGCTTCAAATGTTGACACAATTTCTATACCTGTGGAATCAACTAGTAATTTACCCACCCCTCCCATTTGTTCAGGGCCTAAGGTCACTTCTCAAAATGCAGCATCTGGTTTATTTTCAGTGTTCAGTGGGTCAAATTCCCAAAATATAGCCCCTCAAGCTGGATCTGTACTTGGTGGAATTTTTCCAGGTACCACAGGTCAAAAGGACATACCTGGAAAGAGCCTATTTTCTATGTTTTCTGGCTCGAGTTCAAAATCCACTTCAAGTGCAGAGGATCATGGACCTTCAGCCTCAAAAGAACCACCCGGAAAAAGTTTGTTTACCATGTTTGGTGGAACAAGACCACAAGAGCCTTCACCTCCAACATCATTATTGGGAGGCATTTTTCCTGGTGGCATTACTCCTAAAGACATTTCAGGAAGAGGTCTGCTTTCTATGTTTAGTGGTCATAGTCCAACAACACCCAGTCAGGCAGAAACAACATCCAAACCACCTGAAGCTGAAGGGCATTTTAATGTTTCTTCATCTTTTTCTCAGGGAAGTACTTCAAAAGATGATGCATCAGTCAGCGAAGAAAGGAATCTTGAGCTACAAAAATCTCAGGTTATGAGTTCTGGACTTTGTGGAGCAGATGACAAAACGGCTAACACGATTTCAGGTGATGGTACTAAAAAAATTCAGGGTAATGAACCAATGACCCTACAACCACAATCTGTGTCATCAAAACAACAAAACTCTTCTCATTCCATTACTGAAGCAGAGAAAGAAACTAGAGAGGGAAAATCTACAGCAGATAGGCAAGACATGAAGGGGCCTCCTGCTTTCTCTGAAGAATTAGTTAGCAATACTCACTCATGGCCAGAGCAAAATGAAAAACAGAATCTGCCACTAAATAAGATCCAACCTCTGCCTAAACAAGAAGATATGACTACAATTTCAGATTCTGGTGTAGACAAAGGTCAACAAAAATCTCCTGATGTGGAGAAGTCTGTCTTTGACACATCAGCAAATGTAGTCTCTGGGTTAATGTCTAAAATGTTCTCTGGTGTTAGTGGAGCCTCTAAAACCTCAAGTGGTCTTTTCTCTTCAGCACAAACTTCATTTTTTAAGTCAACATCCACAAAAGGGTCGGAGTCACAGCAGGCAACTTCTGTCTTTGGCCTCCCAAGTCACTTGCCAACTGACTCACTAAAAAGTGATCATCTTGGTATGTTCAAATCACATCAGACCGTCAAACCAGCAGAAGCAAATTTGAATTCTACTCCCTTGACTGAATCAACTGAATTTGCTGTCCAAGATCAAAGAGTACCCAATGATATCGTGTCATCTTCAGGGGATGTAAAGTTGACAGAAAATCTAATTAAAACAGAATCCAATTTAGCTCAGCAGTCACTGCATCAAGTCAAATCTGAAGACCCAATTGCAAATTTAACACCTGAAAGTGTGAACCCTTCTGAAGTTACTTCCGTAACTATGCTTGGTAATGATGAAGTCATTGAAAGTGATCTAGTAACAGGGCAACCAACGGTCATTGTTGGAGAACCTGAAGATGCGTTGATGGACAAGTCAGGACCAGCTCAAGAGCCTCCTATATCAGAACCATCCCAGTCCATGTTTGACACAACTGGTTTATCACTACCAAAGTTGAGTTTCATCAGTGAATCTGAAGATGCCAGCAAGTCTTTTGGGTCATTGTTTTCCTCAGCATCTAAAGGTCTTCCCACAATGCCACAAACAGGTGGGGGTGGACTTTTGTTTGGATTTAAGTCATTCTCAACAAGTGTGTTTTCAGACGAGAAGCCAGTAGCGTCAAATAATGAGCCAACATCGCTGTTTGGAGCAAAAATAGGCTTGTGGCAAAAAGAAGCACCGATACCTATAAAAAAGCAGACCCCTTGTGGTGTTACAGCCCAGCCAAACTCACCAGGGTATCCAAAAAGCCCAAGTGAAACAGACCTTGGCCTTTTGGTTTCGAAGGAAGTGAAGGAAAATGTCAATAAACCGGACAGTGAAATTATCCATGGAATTGTGACGGATTTAGACAGCTTTGAATTTGAGGCCCAGAATAAAAGCATAGACTCGCTAGATGACTCAAAACTCCAAATTAGTATGTCCGCACTTGAGAGAGATTGTCCATCCCAAAAAGAGCAGGAATCTCTGATCCAGCTCCCATCCTCTGCAGCTCTCTCTTCTGGATTACAGCAGGAATACATGGAGCTTTTGAGTGCAAAAAGGCTAGTAGCATCATAAATCTCTCCCAAACAATTTATGATGAACTCATGTCAACATTAGCATTAGTGGTAGTGGCTTCCTCTGTGATGTTTTATAAATTCACTTCCTTGATCTCGTGTGTGAGTGCATACGTGTAGTAATCCCATTTTTGTGTCTTGTGTGTTCTGTTATTCTCCTACTATCTCCTCCTGGTTCATCTTATTCCAGTAGTTTCATCTTATCCTGTAGCTAACTACATCCATTTTATATCACTGTTGTATACAGTGGATATAATATTGAAAATGTTTTGTTGGCTTTTTGTGCCTTTTTCCTCCCCCCTACACACATCAGTCCTGCTGGCAGTAGTCGTTTTGGATCTTCAGGAAACCTCAGCCAAGCCAGTTCTCCACTGAGTGAGATGGGCCAGGAAAGTGTTACAGGTTCAGAGCTAAAGGAGTCCTACCACTCATTCCACAATACAGGATATCGCCCACCTGCAAATGGACACCACCCAGCCAATGGACATACCTCCTGGAGAGAGGATGAGGGGTTGAAATCTTCTCAAGAGAAGGGTAGGAGGGAAAGCAGGACTTTAAAGAAAGATAATGTTCCCCAAGTGGAGAAGAGGCCAGAAACGCTTCAGAAAAGGTATGTATATGTTTGGATGGGCTTTGTGGAGAATTGCATGTTCCTTTAATCCACTGCAAGACAAAAACCTGTTACTAATTTTGATTAGTTTCTTTTACTATTATAGCTTCTGTGGTGATTATACTATTGAATACAAATTAATGAACAGCCATGCTGGTGTTTTCATTTGCGAGATTTCCAGATATTCATTCTTCTGCTTTCCCCCCCGGCTTAAATTACGTGGGACCCTAATGGGGAACATATTAGGAGTAGGTGATGTCAGGCCATGCATCAATAAGGCCACACAGAATAATATTTGTGTTTCCTGTTTCCTGGGTTTTCAAAATAGGGTAGGTAGGTAGGGAAAAAAA
>JAOEHJ010000018.1:38642032-38656528 GCA_025447855.1 Potamarius usumacintae | reverse complement strand
AGCATGAAAAATGGGCAGTTGTTGCTATTCAGTCATTTGTTGCCTTATTTTAGGCCTTTTTTTGGGGGGGGGGTTAAATGTACCTGATCTAAAGCCTTCTCCACTGCAAAACTTTAGACCCCAAAATGGACTTGTGCTATAGTTGAGAAATGTTTCTTGCTTGCAGATCAGGTGAAGTTGAGACACATCTGTGAAATATAAAATAAATTGCTGTATATGATTTACCAGACCTTGACTTCCAGACCTGCATCTCTGAGCTTTTTTGAAATGTATTCTAGTGATTAGCTCATGGATCTTGTAGACTTCATTCAAGGGTAATTGCATCATTTTCTTTTGGTTGGTTTATCATGCAAATGCACACATCCAGTTCATGAGTGGTATTAGACGGAGGTTGTCTGCAAGAATAATCTGAAATGTCCCATTTCTTCTCTGGGCAGCAAGCCAAAGCTTGTCCTTGAGTGCCACCACAGCGAACCCATATTACTGGAGTATCTGTTACAATCATGTCAACTACTCGGTGCATTTAGGAGCATAGCAGCAACCGTCTCTGAATTTCAATGACCAGCTCATTGTGCATTAGCCATTAGCTGTGCATATTATTAGAGCATATTGTGGTGAAATCGATTGCTGTTGCTTACTTCAGATTTTGACAGACCAGCTACTATGCTGGTCTGACAGTGTAGCTTCAAGATGGATGACTTTTAAATTATTATATCTTGGTAGACTACAGTTCCCAGGCATTAGAATAGTTAGCTTTTCCCTCATTAACAGTAATGATTTCAGTAGTTTCTTCTCAGTCTATATTACAGTTTGGTATATAAAGGAAGGAAACAGTCCCTGCAATTATTCTGCTGAAAAAAGACCAGCTAAATGTAGTGTCAACCTGTCACACTGGGGAAATGGGAAAGCAGTCATTAGACTCAGCAGGGCTCTAAATGACAGTGGTGCCTACAGCTGGACTGCTGTAACTCTGTGTGGAACTTGCAAGCTGAAATGCTGCCAGAGATAATCAAAAGTTTTAAAACATAATTGGTTCAGTTGGGGCAGCACAGTGGTGTAGTAGTTATCACGGTCACCTCACAGCAAGAAGGTTCTGGGTTCGAGCCCAGTGGCCGACGGGGGCCTTTCTGTGTAGAGTTTGCATGTTCTCCCTGTGTTTGCGTGGGTTTTGTCCGGGTGCTCCGGTTTCCTCCACAGTCCAAAGACCTGCAGATTGGGTTAATTGGTGTCTCTAAATTGACCGTAGGTGTGAAATGTGAGTGTGAATTTTGTCTGTGTCAGCCCTGTGATGGTTTGGCAACTTGTCCAGGGTGTACCCTGCCTCTTGCCCATAGTCAGCTGGGATAGGCTCCAGCTCACCTGCAACCCTGCACAAGATAAGCGGTTATGGATAATGAATGGATGGTTCAATTGGATTCGATAAACGGACTGTCTTTGTGCATTCATATTCAATATGCCATCTGAATACTGGCACAACTGCTGCTTTGGTTCAGAAATGGTTTCATCATATGCAGCAGTTTGATTGAGAAGGGTACATGTCCACTCTTCTACTGTCTGAATTACCACTTTGCTTATATTAGCAAATACGTTTGCATTAGGATAACTCGATTTGTAGAACTGAACAAGGATTTTTTTCATGCACTACAGGTGACTCTTCTCAAGTGCCTTGATGCTGATCAACATGTAAGGAACTCTTAAGCTGGTCAACACTTGAACATCTGGTGCTACGGAATGTTACCACGAAGTCATAGTGATGAACGGGATGAGGCAAATGAAACGGGCTTCTTCCAGTCCAAAAAAAAAGAATTGGGCAAGAAGAGAACCCAGAGCCTCAAGTTCCGACATGGCCTGTGTAAGAAGATTCAGAAAGTTCTTCAGGGTCCAACAGAGCTCGACACTTATAACCTTCAGCATACCTCTGCAGAAGTGGAGGAAGACATGTTCATCTATGGAATAAGCCAGGAACCTTCTAGCTATGAGTCTGGTATCACCTCAAATAAAAGTCCTATTAAAGTAGACTGTAAACATCTGATAGGGAAGGTTGAGTTAAACAGTGAAAATGCCATCAAGATCCCATGCTCAGTACCAAATAACAGTTCTGCCTCAGACTGTCAAGTCTTGGCTAGTACAGAATTTATGGAGAAAAGGGCAGACATGGAAGAGCCAGAAACACCTGGGAAAGAAGAGGCAGAAGATGGAGAAAGAAGCAAGGAAGGACGTTCCAGCACTATAGTAGAGCACATTTTGAAAGAGCTTCAGGGAATTAATAAAATCCAGGAGGAGATCTCAGACTTAAGGCAGTACCTGAACTCGGTGAGCGGCTCTGTTGATGAGGTGTCCTTTTGTGTGGATTCTGTCCTGATGGAAATCGAGGGGCTCTATTCTGCAAGTGCTACTGGTCAGCCCTCATCTCCACAGCTAATGGTTCATTCCAGGAGCAATCAGAATGATGTAGCAGCTACCCCAAGACATAGAAGTCCATTGTTTAGGAGGCCTGAAAAGAATGAACCTCCTTATTGTGATGCATCAAAAAAGTCCAGAGCGCATCATGCTGAAATTTCGGACAACTCGGATGAGTCATCCTACAGACTACGCCCTTCCAATTATTCCAATCAAGAAAAGGTTTATGGCCAGGATTTTCCAAGTTCTAGTTTTTTGTCAGGTCATAGTTTTAAGAGTATACAGCATGCTGACAGTTACCATACCATGGAGGCAGAGCTACAAAAGGATGGCTGGGATACCTCAGGCATGCATTTAAGCAAGAGTGGAGAAGGAGGATGGAGTGGGGACACAGGGTGGAGCGAGGAGGATTGCTCCTCTTGCCAGAATAGTGTTGATGATTTAGAAGACCACAGACAACCTGATACCTGGGGTAGATATAATGGTGGAGCAGCTAGCAGCACTCCAGGCCATTCTTCCCGAAGCAGCTCTGAGCATCTTTCTTTACTGTTTGGAAACCAATACAGCTCACTATCCAGTTTGTCCAGTGCTGCAGACTGGAGACATCCCAGGAGACACACAGGCCCCGATTTTGAATGTGATTGCACACCGAATTGCCCATATTCTCGTAGTTCAGGTTACCACACCATGGATGCATATGCTGATGACCTGTGCAGTGGCCCATCCAGAAGCATTAGTTGTTCCACTATGGTGCTGACAGATTGTGATGATAACGGCCAAGATTTGTACTCTTCTTGTGAAAATTTCCTGAACGTGGATGTGTATTCTGGAGACCGAAAAGAGAGGGACGCAAGAAGGCACAAGGTTTACCCAAACATGTCTGAAGAACAGATTGATCCAAGTAACTCTGAGAATATGGATAACTTCGCACGGCATAATGCTGGGTTTGATGTAATAAAGATAAACAAAGCCATGCTGACCTTTCAGTCTGCTCTTCATGGAGCTATGAAGAGGCTTGATGGATCTGATGAGAATAATTCTGACATTCCTGAACAACATTCAAATGAACTTGTGGAAGATGACTCGACTGTAGAGGGATCTGATTTGGACCAGGTAATACTATCTAGCAGTGAGACCTTGGATCAAAGTTTGTCACCTCACAAGATAAATGATGCCAGAAGATTTCAAGAAGAATATGACCTTAGTGACCTACAACTACCGGTACAAATGGACCAAACAAATGACTCCCAGATCTTTGATCCCCAGGAATCAACTTCTGGTACAATGTCTCCTTGTAACCAAATTGAATACGACTCGATGGATGAGTCATCCAGTGGAGATGAACCTCCAACAGATCAAGAGCTTTTGCTTGAGGCTGGTTCTCTTGAAATGCTCACAGAGATGGTGACTGTCAAGAATTGTCATGGAGAGATTGGTCATAAGGAAATGACCCAGTTTTCTGGTGAAGTTGCTGAGCCAGGACCTCTGGGGACAGTCCCTGAAGCAGAGACTGAATTTGATCAGGTAGAGGCTCAGGTAAACTCGGGCACCAACAACCCTGATCAGGTAGACCCTCACCACCAAAAGTGCCTTGCCAATATCCAGCGTGTTCTCAAGGAGCAGAGACAAAGACATAGGTTGTCTCGGATTTCTAGAGACTCGAGGCATGTTTTTTCAGAGGAAGAATTCAATCCAGGTATAATTTACGTGTGAACCCGTCTGTCTTAAAATGTCTTAATCTTTGCAGTAAACTTACCATTGCTGTTTTTGTCTCGATCTGTTTTGCAGAGGAAAGCAGAGAGGTTAATCAGGTCACTTTTAAAAAAAAAAACATTTTGGTCTTTTTTTTTTTAACTGAAATTGCATTTGCACTTTTTCCATCTTGTCTTATTGATTCAAACAGTAATAACTAAGAGCATGTTCTCTATCAGTGCATGTGACCAATACAGAATATTGTTCTCAATTTCAGTGAATGGTGCCTGTTTTTGTCGCCATGTTATTGTTTAAAAGTACCATCTGTGTTTTAATAAAATGCAAGATCTTTCTCATCATGCATCCTCGGAGACGCCAACAACACTTGTCTTTATTTATTTATTTATTTATTTAAAAATACTAACTTTTGATTATTTCATGAAAGTGGTGAAACTTAACCAATCATGCATTCATCATTTATCTTGGTCTTTATTATCCAAGTTTTTGATTTCTTGAGAAAGTCTTCCATCACAAGACTAAAATAATCAATCTGAGTTGTTTCTCTGAATAAAATAGGGCCTGGAGAATGGAGACAACTCCAGACATGATTGGGTCAAAGCAGGGTGAGTTCTTCATTCCGTTCCTCCATGAGTTACTCATGGGGGAAAAAAAAAAATCTAAATTATATTTCTCCATGTCGTATGTAAAATGTAGACATCTGGTATTAGGTTTAGTAATTAATTTTTAAAAAAATCAAAGCCTCTTGTGTATTCTATTAAAATTCTAATATTTTTTTTCTGTATCAATGTGTTTAAATCTCTTATGGACCTTTGGTGTTATCCAAAGAAGTGGGAGTGGCCTGTTTGGGATTGACAGCATGCCAGACTTGCGGAAGAGGAAGCCAATCCCTCTTGTTAGCGATGTGGTAGGTCCTTATCTATATAACTCTGTGTAACGTAATAAAAACAAAGCCTGATGGGTTTTTTTTTTTTTTTTTTTTTTGGGGGGGTTTAATTGCTTTGTTTTAGACATTTGTTCGTGTCCATTAGCTGAACCTTAATTAAAATAACCGCATTTTGATTGCTTTATCTCGATCAAAAAAGTATTAGTTCATGATATCTAAGATTTCATGATTTTCTTTATTAGAAATAATTAGATTTGATGACTTGCTAGCTGGTAATTAATTCTAGCTTGTGCTACTTTTTCTTGAATTAGTCATTATTTTTTCACAGTATGATAATGGATCATAAACTCAGCTTGACAAAATTTACGTGTGTTCTTTGGAATAAACTTCTGCCTCTTTTGAATGCATTCACCCTTTGTATCCAGGCTATGGTAAGTCTAAAGAACAACATCCCCTTCTGTGCAGATAAATCCCCTCTAGCTGTTTATGTTCCGTTAGGAATGGATTGTCCTGATTTTTGCTAATCAGTATTTCTCCATTCCGCTGACTTAAGACTCTGTCCTCTACCGTACCTTCACTCCCTCATCATGTTGAACTTGAATGAACTTTTGCTTCCTCGTATTCAGGCATGATGAGGTATCTGCTATGCAGATGAGGTATACCGGTTTGTCCATGTGATGTTTGTTTTCGTGTATTTGCTGAGTAAAACAATCGGCCCTTGTTTCTCCATGAACCAGTCACTAGACTTTGCATTGCTTTACATGTATAGCCGTGTAGCGCACCTTTAGACCCTCCTCCTAATACGATTCCACATCCTGCTGAATTGTGGATGAGTCCTAGTTTACGAGTTTACCCATCATCAGGTTCCTTCCACCTTAAACCTGCTACCATTTTACTCTTTAGAAGCTTGTTTGATTGATTTTCCCAGCACATCCATTTCTTACTGTGGGTTTTTTTTTTTTTTTTTGGTCTGTCAATCTCTCAGTTCAGAGCTCCATCGAGCACCAATTCAGTTGAGAGGATGCATTTGGAATCTCTTGTTTCTTCTTTGGGTTTTCTTTCTTTTTCTTTTTTTTTTTTTTTCTTTCTTTCTCTTTTCTTTCTTCTTTAATAGAGTATGTTTGAATGTAATTTTCTTTCTCCATTAAACAGGCGCTGGTCCAGGCCAGAAAAGCAGGCATTGCATCTGCCATGGCTTCCCGCGCCTCCGTTAAAGACGAGGAGCTGGTGAGAAAGTAGCTAATGTATTTTGTGAGATCTTTCCACCAATGCAAAGTCTGTGCTCATGTATCAAACCAGTGCAGGCTTTTTCATTACAAAAGGATGGCTTCTCCATCGATAAAAATTAGTTCTGACTCCAAACACTGCTGGTTAGAACGAAGTGACATGAGGTAGTGGTAACAATTCATCACCATGACATCTTTAAACAACTTTAAAAAAAAAAAAAAAAAAAAAACCGATAGTGTTGTGAAATATTTATTTTAAAAAAATGAATAAAAACTCAGAAAAAACTAAATAAAAATCTAAAGCAGTTGAGAACCGCAAGACTAATTTGTTGAGCAAGGTTTTATTTATTTGATTGGACTTGCACTTTTTTTTTTTGCTGCTTATTAGACTAAATTAGGGAAAGAAAACAAGATTAAAAAATACTAAACAAGGCAAGATTAAATTAAATAACCTAAGTTTTCCATTAAATGCTTGAATAAATGTTATCAACAAAATGTAAAAAATTCACGATAATTGACATTTTAATTGCAGCTAGTTTATTTATTTTGGTTCTAATATGCATATGAAATATGTACATAAGTGTAATCATCTTTACTTATCAGTTATGAACCATGATGATGAGGATTGTTAGTGGATGCAAAATGTTTTTTTTGATTTGTGGGTTAAGAATTAAGTCATTTTCCTTTTGGGCCATGCGGTTATTGATTTTATTTTCCTGATTTAAGAGTGGTGTTCTTACTGCTCTCCTGTAGAAGAACCATGTGTATAAGAAAACGCTGCAGGCTCTGATCTACCCCATCTCCTGCACTACACCACATAACTTTGAGATTTGGACGGCGACGACACCAACGTACTGCTACGAGTGCGAAGGGCTGCTGTGGGGTATTGCACGCCAGGGTATGAGATGCACCGAGTGTGGGGTCAAATGTCACGAGAAGTGTCAGGAGCTCCTCAATGCAGACTGCCTCCAACGTGAGTATGGATGGCCTGTCTGAGATCAGTGTTCATGTCAATCCTGGAACTTTTTTTTTTTTTTTTTCTCCTTTCTTTCTTTTTCCCCTCTCCAGTTTTCTGAACAGTGCTGGCTGATGGTTCTTGTGAATTGCAAACTCAAAATGTTTGCGTGTCAAACTATCTCTAACCCATATCTCCAAACTCATTTCATTGATTGGACTCCAGGTTTGCTAAATTCTGATTCCAGTTAGTGTTTGTTGAAGCCTTGGGGTGCGCATACTTTTTCCAACATGCACTGTGAATGTTTGAATGAATGGTGTATTTAGTATGGACAAGAACAAAGTGATAGTCTGTGTGTTATTAGGTAAAACAGATTGTGTTTGTTCTTTATTGTAACTTGGATCAGACCATATTTTAAAAATTTATCCATAAATGCAGGTAGTTCCAAAGGGTGCACTTACTTTTACATAAAAGTGCATGCAAAATATTAGCAATATTGTTTGCTGCTTTACAGAAAAGGTTTTATAGCACTTGGTGTTGGGGTTTTTTTCCAGTCCCACTATGACCAAAAAAAATAGCGACCACAACTTGACGTTAATAATTGAGAAACTTGAAACAGGAAGTAACGTGAGAATTTGAGCCAATCACATAGCTTGGCATGTAGCCCCGAGAGCAGATGACTTCCACAGTTCATCATAAGTTGAAGCGAACTCCAGATCATAATTTTCAAGAAGACTAAAGATCTGTTGATCAGCTCACGACTTAAAATCTTTTCACACTTCACCAAATGTACCGAAGGTAAAATGATTGGAGGGGGGAGATGCGAGCATGAAACCAAGCTCAGTCGCTGCTTTGAAATACGAAAGCTAGTCAGGTTGTTTTTTGTTTTGCCACTAATCCACCTGCTGAGCAAAACTACAGGTAGAAAACAACACCGCTCCTGTAGTAGCAACTTCAGTGACCTGTACAAATGATTTATCCAAACAGCAAGCTTACTAAAACGTCACGCTACAGATGACTGCGCTGTTGGCTGCTCTGGGAATGATTTAAAAGGATGTACAAAAGCAGGCGTGTATTTTTATTGGTTCTCTCTCATTAACTTGCAGGCGCGGCAGAGAAAAGTTCAAAGCATGGTGCTGAAGATCGCACACAGAACATCATCATGGCCATGAAGGACCGCATGAAGATCAGGGAGAGGAACAAACCTGAGATCTTCGAGCTCATCAGGGATGTGTTCATGATCAGCAAAACGCTTCATGCGCAGCAGATGAAGACCATCAAACAGAGCGTTCTGGACGGGACATCCAAATGGTCGGCGAAGATCACCATTACCGGTATGAACGCTTCAGTTCTTTCACATCTCATGCTGCTGAACTGGAAGTGGCTTCATCTGTCTAAAGGAAAGGTTTTGAAGGGGTGTGTGTGTGTGTGTGTGTGTGTGTGTGTGTGTGTGTGTGTGTAGTGATGTGTGCACAGGGCCTACAGGCCAAAGATAAGACGGGCTCCAGCGACCCTTACGTGACTGTCCAAGTTGGAAAGACGAAGAAGCGCACCAAGACCATCTACGGCAACTTGAACCCGGTGTGGGAGGAGAAGTTTCACTTGTGAGTGCGTTTCCCACTACTGCGCTTTGTTTGCTTCATGATGTCAATGTAAGGGTGCGTAAACTTTTTGCACTCAGCAGTGCCCACGATGTTTTCTCGTCTGTTTTTTTTTCTCTCAGTGAATGCCACAACTCGTCAGACCGTATTAAGGTGCGCGTGTGGGACGAAGATGATGACATCAAGTCCCGCGTGAAGCAGAGGCTGAAGAGGGAGTCTGACGATTTCCTGGGACAGAGCATCATCGAGGTGCGAACGCTCAGCGGAGAGATGGACGTCTGGTACAACCTGGGTAGGTGTGTGTGTGTGTGTGTGTGTGTGTGTGTGTGTGTGTGTGTGTGTGTGAAAGAGACCATTTTTTTGATAACTAATACTCATTAGCATTTCTGCTCTTTGAGAGATGCATAGATACAGGTGCAAAGGCAAATACTGACAGACAGAAAAAAAAAAAACACTCCGACACAGACACCGAGACAGGCAGGCACAGACACCGAGACAGACAGACAGAAACACGGACTCCGAGACAGATGGACAGAAACCAAGACAGGCAGACAGAGACACAAAGATGGAGATACAGAGACAGACAGGCAGGCAGACAGACACAAAGACGCAGACGGACGGATAGAGATGCAGAGACTGAGACAGACGGAGACTCGGAGACACTGAAACGGAGGCAGACAGACGCTGAGACAAACAGAGACCTCGAGACAGAGACTGATGCAAAGAGACAGACGGGTAGGCAGAGACACTGAAACGGAGACTGACACCGAGACGGAGACAAATAGAGGGATTTTGTCGCCATTTTTTGCTCACTGCTTGCCTGAACGTTCTTGTTGGCAGTGTTGTTACAGAAGACCAATTAAATTGATCCAAGCTGTGAAGTTTTTTTCCTGAAACAGTAACAGTATCTCAGATCACACATTAAATTCTGTGCAGTCGCTGATGGTCTGATAAAACTACACTTACTTCATCTTATTTTTATTTATTTTATTATAGGATATACACTATATCCTGTATTTTGTGTGTGTGTGTGTGTGTGTGTGTGTGTGTGTGTGTGTGGTCCCGTGAGCTTGTGTGAACCAGGGAATTAGTGAAAGCTGAATTGGCGAGTGTGTAAGTGGACCGTGGGGATGAGTAAAGGCCCGCCGGGTCTCTCTCAGCTCTGTGGTCTCTCCTCACATGACATTATGCTGCTTCTATTTTAAGCATCTGGAGCCTTTTGTGCAAATCCGTTCTCTTCAGAGTGCAGAGACTCAGCGGGCTGATGGACGACCATAAGGTGGATCAGCATTTCGTTAATATTTTTATTACATTTATTATTTAGGACCACATAATGCCAAATAATAGTAGTAATGTTACACTAGAACCAAAGTCCTATAGAAACACATTATTACACATATACCTGTGATTGTAATCTACAGCTGGGTGAATTCAGGATCTGCACTCAGGACGATGTCCTTTTTTCGACTTGATGTCCCTCGTTTATCAGTCTAACGGAGAAAGAGGCGCAGATCCGAGTGCAGAAACCGTCGCATGATCAGGTTCACATGTGATTCAGGTATCTCGGCAATCGCAGCGTATGTGGCGGCTGAAAACAATCTTCATTTAAATATCACACCCTTATGTGTTCTCTGTTTGGAGGCCACGCCCCAGAGTTTACATCATGGAGATGCATAATACAGCATCAACAGAAGTCATGAAAAATCTGACTCCTTTAAATTGACTATGCTGCACCGCAAGTCCACACTGCCTCGAAGACGTGTATACGAGTTGAGACTTGGAGGAAGCCATGGTCTTAGAAGCACCTTTTGGGACCAGAAGGTTGCAGGTTCAATTCCCTGGACCAGCAGGAATGGCTGTGCCCTTGAGCAAGGCACCCAACCCCCAACTGCTCCATGGAGCAGCCTGGTATTGTAGTATAACAGCGCAGTCGGGGGAGTAGTTGGGGGTTAGGTGCCTTGCTCAAGGACAGTAATTCCTGTTGGTCCAGGGAATTGAACCTGCAACTTTTTGGTCCCAAAGCTGCTGTTGTACGTCACTCTGGATAAGAGCGTCTGCGAAATGCCATTAATATAATGTAATGAGACTTGACCTGAGATTTGACTGTAGTCTCTGCTCACGCCCAGTTTTCTGTCGTATGCTCATTTTGCAAATGAGGACCGATATCTCATTATTTCAACTTGGTAACTAGTCCAGATATTAAGTCATTTGAAGAAAATATCCAAGTTTCAAATCTGTATCATGAATAGTTTTGGGTATATGCTCCGGAAATGAACATTGCTCTTAGAAGCGAAGTCAAAATCTATTCATTCATTCATTCATTCAAAAATCCAAAATAGCAAACTGCACCAGTTCACATGTTGCTTGATATGTATACAAAGTTTCATGAAGATATCTTCAGTAGTTTTAAAGATATGGCCTGGAAACAAAAGCGCGGATGGATGGATGGATGGACGGAACCCGTTTCTGTATCCCCCGCCAAACTTCACTTGGGTGGGGGATAACAATAACGAATGAATGTAAACTTATTGTGTATGTTACACAAATAATGCCCACCTTCTGACCAATCGGATATGAGAATTCATCAAAGCTCTTTCGAATAATAGATTGAGGGATGTTCAGTGAAATATTAACTCGAAACAATGGGATATTGATTTGGAATAACATCATGGCACTTGTGCTCCACCCCCTACACACACACACACACACACACACACTGGTTCAGAGCTCCTTTTTCAGCTTAATCTTGATTTTCGTGTGTGTTTGTTTCATGTCCTGAGCTTCTCATTGTCCTTGTGTTTCTCTAATTGCCCTTTTCTGGAACTTTGGCCTTCACAATGGCTCTAGCAATTACAGGCAATAGTAGTAATTGAGTCTCTCTCTCTCTCACTCCCACTCTTTCCAACTGGAGTGATCTTGCTTGATTATTATGTACCGACTCCCGTCGGAAATCGACCGATCAGTTGTTGTGTATAAATTACCCCTTAATAATTTGCTTGTCAAGGGAAGAAGCGGCTCGGACGAATCCTGCATTTTTGGAAGAAGGCCACAATGTTCTCAATCCTCTTCTTCCTCTCATGAGCCAAATGAATGCCATTTTCTCTCTCTCTCTCTCTCTCTCTCTCTCTCTCTCTCTCTCTCCCTTCTCAGAGAAAAGGACTGATAAGTCAGCGGTGTCCGGTGCTATCCGTCTTCACATCAGTGTGGAAATTAAAGGAGAAGAGAAAGTGGCTCCATACCATGTGCAGTACACCTGCCTACACGAGGTATAGTCTCAAACCTCCACACAGCCCAGCATTTAAAGAGCAGCTTCAGCAAATTTTATGAAAAGGGGAAATTCTCTGATTTAAAGAATAAAATGATAACATTGATTACTTTTCTAGAACGTCATGTCCCAATATTTTATTCCACTTAAACTATGTTAATTTGCCAACAGTTAGTGCTGCTCTTTAAATGCCGTGCTACGTATGAATAAATTACATCATACTTAATGTTTTTATGGTTGTGGAACATCCATGAGTCGTTCTGTCACCAGCCTGCATTATTCCCTCCGCTAACTTTATTGGAGAAGGTTATGTTTTCGCCTTTGTTTGTTTGTTCCCAATGGAACTCAAAAACTAGTGAACGGATTTGGATGAAATTTGGAGGAAAGTTGGACCATGGACCAAGGAACCATTGACTAGAGTTTGATGCAAATCTGGATATGTATGCAGATCCAGGATTGTTTTGTCTGTTCCCAACAGAACTCAAAAAGTAGTGAACGGATTTGGATGAAATTTGGTGGCCAGCGTTAGTATTACCCAAGGTTCAAGTAATTTGATTTTGATGTTATGTGGCTTAATGGAGGTATGGACTCTCTTCTATCAAGTGTCCTTCTAGTTTCTGTCTTGAGCTTAAGACAAAGTGTAACTTGTTACTGAGAAACCACAACACATCAACTACTTCTCTGTCCTGAAGACAGTGGAAAACTTAGTGTTACGTACAAAGTACTGACGCTTGAGACTCGTTCCATAAATGTTCAATAAACTCTTTACAGAAAAGTTCACCAGATCAACAGTTATCTGATTAAGTCCCTATGAACGAACTGTTACTAAAGAAAAGATAGCGTATTAGAATGAACACATTCATATAAACCTGTGATGTGGAGTTGTGCTGCTGTTATAGGAAATGAATCAACACCTTCTGACCAATCAGGGTTCAGAGTTAAACAGTGCTGTGGTAGAACTCTCCTCATTTTTAATTCCTCGGAGCACAGTTTTAGCTGGCCATAATGTCATATATAAGAGATTTACTTATTTGTGAATATATGCCTTGGTTGGAGTAACAGTTTGCCCCAACGTTTTTGTCGGCGCATTAACTCGGGTCAGAAGGATTATAGGCGTATTATAGGATTGCACCCAAAATGAGGTGCTTCAGAGAGGGCAGCTGCATTCTGAATGGGATCATCGTCATCTCTGGAGTGTGTAAACACCACTATGAAATTTCTTTCTAACGTGTCTTGTGTAAATGATGAGTGTTTTTTTTGTTTTTTGTTTTTTTTCTTTTCCTTTCCTCCCCCTCCTTAGAACCTGTTCCACCACACCACAGACGTGCTCGGGCAGGGGGCGGTGAAGATCCCGGATGCTCGTAGCGACGATGCCTGGAAGGTCTATTTCGACGACGTGGCACAGGAAATTGTGGATGAGTTCGCGATGCGTTATGGGATCGAGTCCATCTACCAGGCAATGACGTACGCATCGTAGGAATATATAATAAATTTTCTTTTTTTTTTTTAAAATGTATTTGACATTTAGTTTAAATCTCCTCCAATGGATTTGATTTTCTCCAGGCACTTTGCATGTCTCTCGTCTAAATACATGTGTCCTGGTGTTCCTGCGGTGATGAGCACGCTGCTGGCCAACATTAATGCCTTCTATGCTCACACCACCGCCTCCACCAATGTTTCCGCCTCTGACCGCTTCTCTGCCTCCAACTTTGGGGTAGTGTATACACACACACACACTACATTACATTACATTACATTATACTGCAGACATTTAGCAGATGCTTTTATCCAGAGCAACATACAGTACAAGTTCAACATCTGTATGTCTTTTGAAATGGGAGAAAACCCATGCAGACAGTGCTAACCACTGCACCACTGGGACGGACACACATGCACGCAGACGGACAGACTGACAGGCAGAGATGGACACACGGACAGACACAGACAGATGGACACGCACAGACAAGCAGATGGGGACACACACGGACAGACAGACGGGGACAGATAGATGCACGCGGACAGACGGACATGCGCGCGCGCACACATGGACAGACAGATGGACACAAACGGATGGGGACACACCCACATTTAAAGAAGCTGTTGTGCTCATGACCTGCATCTGTTATAATTAATTTAGTGGTTAGAAGTTGAGCTGGAGATTGAGCTTTGGTGTCTGAGATGAAGGAATGAAGGAGATGAGCTGTTCGTTCGTGACTGTTCTGTCTCACGGGTCCTACTGCTTTCGGTTTGTCCTGCAACTCTTTTCAAGCGATTGCCGGCTTCTCTCGAACCTTCCTCATCGTTAGTCTGAGAGTGTGTTATGAAGTCTTCCATGTCTGGGGATAAGTCGTTGTATTTCCGTGAAATTTCCACCTGTACTAGTGCATCTCAAAAAATTAGAATATTGTGAAAAAGTTCAATATTTTCCATCAGTTATTTAAGAAAGTGAAAAT
>JAOEHJ010000018.1:38537876-38555480 GCA_025447855.1 Potamarius usumacintae | reverse complement strand
TGACAGGTGCCACTGTAATGAGATAATCAATGTTATTCACTTCACCTGTCAGTGGTTTTAATGTTATGGCTGATCAGTGTATTGAACATGCTATTTAAGATAGACTTGTGTGTTTAATTGCATTGCACCTGAATGATTTTTGTATAATACCGTACATCTGTTATCTGTGTTATGCTCATGCGCCATATTGATGCAGTGTTTTTTGTCTGACCGAGAGACTGACTCAAATTTCTCTGCAGTCTCTGGCCTCTGCTTCCCTGTAGGTGCATGTGACCTAGTTTTTAATTTGCCCTGTCTTGGACTGACTAATGCACCATGTATGAGTGTGTGTGTGTGTGTGAGTAACATTGCGACTATTACACGTCTTTTTTTCTCTAAAGATGCTTTTAAGCCTCACTGAGGTTCTTTAATGTCTTGAGCCTCTTTAGGCTATTTATTTGATTTTTTAATTTTTAAGAAAAAATTTTAAGGCTATTTTTTACTAATAGATTATCCTATTTTATTAACATCTGCCTGTGTTTAGACTGCCATGGACATCAATTACAATTATTCAATTTGCCCTAATAAACAACAGGCTGAGTATATATACACATGCATATAAAATTGTCTGTACTGTATATCCGAATATGACCTTTAATACATTGCATGTATTATTAAACAGCATGTTTTTCTAGAACTATCAGAACTATAAGACTGCTGTATTTGTCATAAAGTCTCTCTCTCTCGCTCTCTGTCTCACCCTCTGATTTGCTTCCTGTAGACATCCTGAAATCTCTGACCAGAGCAGTGGATTTGATCACAGCCCACTTCGACTCCAGCACAGACCCTAATGAGAAGGTATTATCACGAGAACGGTGACTTTACACAGCAAAACCTCTTTTAAAGACAAAACCTCACCCATGAATTTAACATGAATCACATTACAGCTATACAAAACGTATCCCAGTGAGATCCAATTAGCACTGCTCTATCTTGATCCGAGGTGTCGTTCCAGTCTAGCAGTTAATTAAATGTGCTCATGATAACAATTCTGTGACTTTATATAATAGACTGTGTTGTAATCTGATCACAGTTTAGATTGGGAAACAGCTCACTGTGTCCCAGAATCAGTCAACTGGTCCTAGATCAGCTTTGCCCTGCTTTCCTGAACATTCTCCAGGATGGGCTGAGACCCTTCAAGCTGGATTTGATTGTTGGACAACGTAGTAATAAGCCATGGAGCGTGGTTGAGGCATCAACGCAGCCAGGTTTGGGAATGCTAGTCATTTTTTAAGGCTGTCTTGTATGGTGTTATTTTATGAAAAGCACCTTCCCCTTGGATATCACATGTGCTACTTAGAAAGGGTTAGATATTTTGTTGTTTTTATCGATCAAAAGACATTATTTACAATCGTGATTAATTAAAATGGAAGGTATAAATCAAAATATAAAAGACAGAAATGTCTCAAATCAGCAAGGAGCGATGACGGGGGGCCAAGCATACGAGCGGGTTTATGGAGTTTGTCAGTTATTAAAAAGCATCACATGAAATGTGCTTGTGATTATTATTATTATTATTATTATTATTATTATTATTATTATTATTATTATTATGTACTCTTTTTTTTCCAGGCCCATCCACACGCATGCTGCATAGTCTGGTCTCAGTTGTTAAGAAGTGCTCAAAGTTGACCAACCACAGTATGAGGCTTAATGCCTTCTTCTTAGGCCTACTGAAGTGAGTCTTAGTACAGAACGTATGTTTAACTTTTAGTATAAACGAACTAAATTGCTCTGTAGTAGGCTAATAACAATATTGTTTCACAGCTTGTCTGCTTTGGAGTCTTGGTTTTGGCACTTACACACCTGTGTGGGTAAGAGTTTAATGCTCTGTTTACGACTTATCGTTCAGGCCTTCAGATTATATAGCTACATGTATAAAATAAAGAAATGTAATGAAAGCAATGCATATCCTCATTGTATCTTAGTTTCCTGTTGTTGAGTATTGTGCCTTGCATTACATGCTTTATAAACCAATTCTAGGTGTTAGAAAGACTTATATAAATAGGTAAGTTCGTCAGTCAGTAAGTCAAAGTCCCTCCTGTGCCAGGATCTGGTCTTCCCAGGCAGTTGCCTGCCTAGTACTAACCAGGCCCTTAAGGTGCATTGGGCGGTGCCAATCTCCGCTTCTATAGCCCTCAGCCTCTTGCCTAGGGTTACAGTGGAGGGCTGGTCTTCTGGTAACTGTGATAGTTTGACTCCCTACTCACATCTGTATTGTGGCACCTTGCCAGATGGCAGTAGGTACCATTTTTATGATGGATTTTGGTATGACCCAACTGTGAGTACAACTCACGATCTCCCGGTCAAGAGGCGGACACACGAACCACTAGGCCAGCTTGTGGTAGTTAGTAAATAAATAGTATAATCATACTTCTGTATTTTTTTCCTTAAAGATTGAGTCAAACACAATGATTCTTATCCTAAAATGCTTGTTTAGTACCGGTATACTTTTACTTTTAAAGAAGCAGTGTGTGTAATGATTAGTGCCTTCAGATGCATGCAAAGTGAACTGAAATTGCAGTGCAAACATTGAAAATCTTTTTTCATACCCACAAATAACCTCCACAGCTTTTTTGCTATGACCCAACTGTGAGTACAACTCACGATCTCCCGGTCAAGAGGCGGACACACAAACCACTAGGCCAAACACAATGATTCTTATCCTAAAACGCTTGTTTAGTATACTTTTACTTTTAAAGAAGCAGTGTGTAATGATTAATGCCTTCGGATGCATGCAAAGTGAACTGAAATTGAGGTGCAAACATTGAAAATCTTTTTTCATACCCACAAATAACCTCCACAGCTTGGTTAAAGCCTTACATTAAATATTGTTCCAGCTGTGGGCTGAGCTCATTTCAGGGCTGTAAATTCATCAATCAGAAGATGAATATTAAGTAACTATCCAGATCTGTGGCATGTCAGTACTGCAGATCACAATTTATCCAAGGTATCTTTGAAACTATATTCTCCTGAGAACCAACCCATAGACTTGTGTCCTCTGTAGTTGACATTTGTTTTACGTGCATACCCTCTTACTCTTACAAGCGATTCACTTGAATCCTGGTGTGTTGTAAAGAGTACATCCTGGGCTTTCCAATGATATATCATGTGACTAGGAGGGTTGCCGGGAAATTCCTAGTAAGGAAATCACAAGAAAAGAGAAATTGAGAGACACATTTTTTTCTTGGTTCCCAGGAGGATATAATGATTAATTGTTTAGTGATGCATGTAAATATTACAAACTGCCCCTTTAAAATGTGACATTTTGACCTGTATGTACCTTATCATTTTCCCTGACAGATGTGATTGCAGAGTACTACCACCCCTGGGCATTCCTGGCCTTGTCCCAGGATCCAGTGTGTAAATCTCTATTTCAGGAGCTCCTCCTCCTGCTGCGGCCACTGTCTGAGTTGCCCTTTGACCTCCACTTGCTCTCCGAGTCAAGGCTCCAGAGAAGACAGGAGCAGTGCCAGTCATCTGTCCAACAGTCAAGATTTCTTGCCCTGTCTGGCTGCTCATTTCTAAAGATACTTAACAGGCAGAACAGTGATGGACAACCAGAAAGATTTAAATTAAAGGAGAAAAGAGAACCCTGCACTCCATTCCAGATGGAAATCCATCCATCATGTAGCACTAACATACCGGTACACAAGATTCTCCAAGGCTATGCAGTTACTGTTTCTAAACAGTCCACCCAAGAACAGGAGCAGAAATCAGTTTGCTCAAAAAAGAAGCATGCTGGATGGTGGCTCAACCAGACACCCATTACTGAACATATGATGGAAGGAGATTGCTCTGACGCCATTCCTCATGTACAAAATAATGAGACGTTAGTGGAAAATGGGGACAGAAGTAGGGAAGAGTTCTCACTGAGGACTGATGAGGTGAACCCACCAAAGGAGTTGCGCTGGGCCCGATTATTTGGTTCTGGGATCGGCAGTCCAGTGACAGTGGGAAAGGCACAACAAAGCATCAAGCAAAACCAGAGAATCAGGTCAGTACCAAGATCAGGTTAGTTTCAGTCATAGATATCCATGACTTTAAGTAATCTAACCCTTCCACATTGAAGTCAAATTTGAATTCAAATTCCAAGAGGTCTACAGAGCTGAGGTCACGTCATGCCACCGTGCTCAAATCCAGAATATCTTTTTCTGCAGGCCACCATCACAATGGCTCCAGCTTGGAGCATCCAAGATGGACCAGCTGGCCCAGTCTGTGTGGAACAAAGAGACGAGCAGAACCTTGTGTCAACTGCAACAACAACCCAAACTCAAGCAGTGAGAACACTCAACATACAAAAGCTATGGACCAGAAGTGTGAAGAGAAGCACAATCACTGAGAAGCACAATTAACCTAAAGTGGTATTTTACTGATGTTTGGTGTAATCTAGTCCACAAAAATGCAAGCATAACTCAATCTTCTGTCTACCTATCTGTTATGTAGTCAGCTATTCCATCATTCCCTGCCTGTGAATACACAACATTTCCAAAACATTTCTAAATTAATGATCGTACATGTTGTTTAACTTTAGACAAATCTTATAGAAATATTCCAAAGCAGAGGTTTTCAAACTTATTGTCTAAGGCTAGTATACATCACTGCACCGCTAGCGCATAATCAATGTATAAAAACATCTATGACTTTTAAATATGTACCTTTTTATCACTGAGCCAAAGTAGAGTTAACGAATTGACAAAATTAAATATTATTAAATAGGAGGGGTGGAAAAAAACGTGAGTAATTGACATTGTTACTGTAAGTACTGTTTTAGAAGAGTTGAAATTCAATGCTTTTTTTCTCAAGTAAAGGGTTTTTATTGCATAATTTTTTTTTCACCTTACTTGTTACAAGTCTTAAAAAGCATGAGATCTGTTTTTTTTTCTATTTTTTTCCTATTTCTTTTTCCTCTGATTTTTTTTATTTTTTATTTTTTATGTTAGTAAGATGGTGTCCTTGGCTGCAATTCACCTCCCAAGTACATTTCAAATATCTTTAATATTCAGGGACGGATCCAGACCAAGAATCTGACAGATACACATTTGCAGAATTATTTTTACTAATTTTACCAGATCACAATGGATTTTCACAGGGGCGTAGAGCACGCCAAGCCCTTTCTGAAGAGGGCAGCCAAGGCCCGCTATGATCATGGCTCGGCCTGTTATTTGCCCCCGAAGCCCCATGTGAGCGCTGCTCACTGAAAACTTTAATATGAGCCCTGACTCCAGCTGCATGCACATGCCGGGATTCAAAAATTCATAACTTGGCCACCAAAAGTCCTATCCCCACCAAACTTTACAGGCCCTTCCCTCTCCCTGAGACCTTTCAAAACAGCCCAGGCACAGCCTGCTATGACTGCAGCTCAGCCCGTTATTCGTGGCAAAGTTCAAATTTCTACCTCTTTCTGGATCATTTTATCGGTTTGACCTAGATTCTTTGTCTCAGGTCATGCTATAAAAAAAGTATGGTGAGAATATAGGTAATTAGGTCAGGTAAGCATCACTGCTTACCACAGGTGGTCGGATCCTGAACCATTGGTCTGTTGGTTGAGCGTGGCTATAGCCCATGTCTAGCAGTAAAGTAAACAAACACCCCGTGACCGATGCGTTACATCAGTCTGGATCCGTCCCTGAATATTTGCCATCAAACCTAATATATACTGTATGTTGACCTCAGTTCATTTTAAATTTTAGCTAGTTCAATTAGCTAGCTAGTTACGTTTTATACATTCTCACCTTCTCACCCAACTCCTGGTAGTCCTAACACCTGTCAGGCGATAAGCTTTTTCCATTTATCTCAATCTTTAAACAATTCGGCTTCTGTTACGGAGTCCAAGGATATTGATTGAGCTGTGAGGGACTCAGTTATGTTTTGGATCCATCCAATCAACAATCCAAATTCCATGTTTGTCTGAATTATCAGCGTTTTTCTTATGACTGATTTCTCAGTGAATTACCAAGTCATGTAGGATCATTTGAAGAAGAAGCCTTTATTTGTCACATATACATTACAGCACATTGAAATTCTTTTCTTTGCTTGTCAGGAAGTTGGGGTCAGAGCGCAGGGGCAGCCATGATACAGCACCCCTGGAGCAGAGAGGGTTAAGGGCCTTGCTCAAGGGCCCAACTGTGGCAGTTTGGTGGGTGGTGCTAGGGTTAGAACCCCTGACCTTCAGATCAGTAACGCAGTAACCACTGAACCACCACTTCCCATTTAAATGTTGGAGTATGATTAAATAGAGATACATTACATTAAAGGCATTTAGCAGACGCTCTTATCCAGAGCGACATACAACATACCCAGAGTAGCTTGGAGAGCAGTTAGGGGTTCGGCGCCTTGCTCAAGGGCACTTCAGCCATTCCTGCTGGTCCAAGGAATCAAACTGGTGACCTTTTGGTCCCAAAGCTGCTTCTCTAACCTTTAGGCCATGGCTTCCTTTTTGGTACTTTATGACTTTCAATCAAGTAGTTTTTTTTTTTTAAGAGCATCTGCTTCTAGTGGACAAAAACCTGAACTACATGTTTAAAGGAATAAAATCATTTTCTGATCTATATGTATCTGTAATTAGAAAAAATAAACATTTCCTAGTACTGAGAATAGGTCAGAACACTTTGACTCTAAACTCATTTATAATAAATGTTGGTTTATGATGCACTTTTTGGGCACTAAACATTTCTGTGTGATTGTAAATTAATCACTAAAGCTGTGTAATCGTTCCATCAGATAATAAACTGATTACAAAAAGAGTGGCAGCACAGTGCGATGGTTTCTAGGGGTTTTGTTGGTAGTTGCTATGGTATTCCATGTTGTTGGTAGGTTGTTGCTTGGGTGTTTCCTATGGGATCTCAGGTGGTTGGTATAGTGTTGCTTTCTGATTGCTATGGTATTCTAAGTGGTTGCTTGGGTGTCCCTAGTTGGTTGTTATGTTATTCCAAGAGATCACTAGAGTGTTGCTAATACCGCATTCTCATTAATTCAGAAATAAGAAATGGGAACGCCATCAGAATTACATCATTTCTGACTGTGTATTCACACTGCAAGTGTGTGTGGGGAGGACACAGATATTTTACGTCACTTTCTGAACTCAGGGTTGAAGAATTTCCAAGTAGGAATTCCTAGTTGAAGGCGAGATTTATTTGGTCAGAGTTCAGAAATTCCGAATGACAATTTTAGCTGTACACAGCGAAAGCTGCTGTTGCTACGGTGATGCTAAATGGTTGCTATGTAATCACAGCTGGTTGCTAGGGTTGTCCCGGTTGTCCCAGTGTTCCCCAGAAAGACAATTATACAAACTAGTGTAAATGCATCTATATTAGATAGCTATATAAATATTTTCCTTCAAAGCGTGTAGTCCATATTTGGTTTACTGTTTATTGATTATTTTTCTATAATACGGTACATGAAGAGTGAAATGTCCAGGTATTAATATTGCAGCTTCAGTATTTGAAGACAAGACTGTTGTTTTCTTATGAATGATGTTCCTCTATGCAGAAGTGTGACCTCTGACCTCAGAGCTTGATACAGCAGGGGAGAGCGGGGTATACTAACCATCATGTTTTTCATGGTTTCTTACATTTCTTTCCAAGTACTGAATTAAAATATCCCACGAAATGAAAGAATGAAATCTCAGGCAGACATTTTATATTCAGTATAGCTTTGTGTCTTATTTCAGTACAGTGTTATGGACGGTTAAATAGAGGATGTGCACAATTTGCCCCGCTCTCCTTTACATTCATCTGAAGAAACTGTATATGGTGTACAGGTACGTTATGATTCCCAAGGTACAAACAGTGGTCCTTGTGGTTATAATTACAGTATTTTTTTTAAGTTATGAATTGTTTGTAGTCTGAAAGAACCAGTTTTGTTTGAGATGAAGTAAGAGATACAGTGTAAGGTGATGTTTATGAAAGGAGTCTCCAGTGTCGGTGCTTTTGTAAGAGTCAGTGGTAAAACTAAGTTTTATGATATGGGAAAGTCTTCATAATGGTAACAAGGTTCTTGGTAACATGACAAGATGTGTTTGGTTTTTCTCTCGTTAACTTCAAGAAACGACTGTTTATAGCTGCTATAATGACTTTGTTTCGTGGATATTCCACAACACTACATGTAACTAAAGTGGATAAAAAGTATTGACATGTCATTCATTAATTCATTAAAAAGTGTAATTGCTGGCAAATTTCTTTGGTCTAAGGGGAAATACAGTGTTTCAGGATGTGCAGTTTTTGGAAAATAGTCAACTTCATGGTGGTAATTGTGTTATTTTCTGACAACAGCACACACCCAGGCGTTTTATTCCTTACATATGATTTACCTGTTCATTTTTTACAATGGGGGTGTGGGGGATGTTCTGAGGAAAAAAACTTAGAAATTCTCTAAGATTATTAAAAATCATAAATTTGCAAAAACAAACAAAAAAAGCACTCAGAAATTTCAAGATCAAAAATTCAAAAATAAAGAAATTTTGGAATTTCTGAGGTTTTTTTTTTCTTGCAAATTTATGACTTCATGATCTCAGAGAATATCTAAGTTTTTGCTCATAAATTTCCGACTTTAATCACAGACAATTTAAGGCTTTTTTTGTGTGTGGAATATTACCCCCTCCCTCATCTATCTATCTATCTATCTATCTATCTATCTATCTATCTATCTATCTATTGTGGAATATTACCCCCTCCCTCAGCTATTTATTTTTTTATTTTTTTATTTTAACCTAAATTGGCCTTAATATACCATTGTAGTTTTTCTTTCTGATCCCTAAAATGTTTATAACGTGATAAGTTTAAAAGAAGAATCATTAACCTTAATATTCATAGGAACTAAATACTGTATCATGCCACACACACTGCAAATGCTTTAATTTTTTTTAAGTATTATGATTTTTAAAAATTTTATTTCCCCATAATCTTTTCTTGCACCATTATTCACATAAATCTACAGTATAAGTGATTTTCTGAGTGACTCGTATTTGACTAACTGACTGACTGTGGGTTTTCCTGATGTTTCCTGTGTGATAATAAAGCACATTATGTCTCAGTATATCTGTCATTTGGGGGTTTTCTTAACAAACATAAAAAAAATCATAACTGTAAAATAAATAAAATTATCATATATTACAGCATATCTAACAAGATATCTAATTGCTGTGTGAATGTCGCATAGTTGCATGCACCAAAAAGAAAAAAACAACAACTCCATAAACGTTCTCCGTGCTGCAGGTTCCTTTAATCCCAATGATATTTTTGATTCTTGCGATATTTTTCCTGAGTGCTGAAGATCAGAACAGCTGCTGGGGTCCATCTAAAGCTCCATGATTCATCCCTCGATGTCGATCTTCTTGCGAGTGCTGCTCAGATCTAACATGTTTTTGGTGAGCTGCCCGAACGTCTGTCCGTATTGAAACCTGTATCCTGTTGGCATGGCGACATGTCAGACCATCTGAATATAATATAACTGACCGTTCACTAGAAGTGAAAATCAGCTTTACAGAACAGAAATATCACAACCATCACATGTGATCTTTACAGCTGAATAATGGAACCAGATGCACTACATGTGAAACATTAATGTGCAAATAAAAGAATGGTGTGTAAAAACAAAAACTCTATATAATAAAAAAAATCATATAAACTATATATATTTTTAAAAAACTATAGGAATCGTAAAAATTGCAAGTGAAAATAAATAAATTTGTAAAAAAAAATCATGCATGAAAAAAGCATGTTTAAAAAATGTTGTAAAGACATGAAAGTCAATTAATAATTTGTCAAAAAAAATCACATGGAAATAATCGTGAAAATCAGATGCAAGATTTAATTAATCGTGTAAAAAAATCAAAAGTGAAAAATGAATCGTGTAAAAATCACGTGAAAATAAATGCATTGTTTGTAAAAATAATATACTAAAATAAACCACGTTTAAAAAAACATCACATAAATAAATCATGCAAAAAGAATCATGAAAATAAAGGAATCGTTTGTTAAAAAAAGTTTTTTAAAAATCACAAGAAAATAAATAACTTGCAAAATCATCTGTAAAAACAAATTAACTGTGTAAAAATCCCATGAAAATAAATGAAATGTGTAAAATTTACCATTTGAGCATAAATTATTCAGGTGTGAAAATCAAATATAAAAATAAATGAATTGCGTAAAGATGTGAAAGTCCACTCTGTGTGAAAAACGTGAAACATAATGTGACGTGTCTAAAACCATATCATGATGTTATTATTAATGTGAATTTCATGCATTTTTTTCTCTAAAGGTTCACATTAAAACTGGTTGATGTTTGATAGATATTTGTAATAATAATATTAACGATACAGCTTTGTCTCTGGATATTTCTGAGTAAAAAGCAGCCAGTACCTGGCACATGTCCGGTGTATCGGGGCAGCAGGCCTCGGTGTGTGGAGTAGATGGTGGGCACTGAGACCAGATTGTCAGCGCTTTCGCTCGTCAGTCCGAGCGCAATGTGACTCTCCTTCATCTGCTTGCCAAACTGGATCAGTGCCTTGTTGGTGGCAATGGAAAAGCTGGAACCCATCAGGAACCTGGCTTTGGGGACGTAACCAGTAAATCCTGCAAACACGCCAAGGTGTAATAATATCACTAACGTGTTAAAGGTTAATGTTTATCCTCAATACCTCAGTAGGTCCCATTTAGAAGATACTCTATACATTTATATTTTATAACACTGTCAGTGTATATATCTCCCAAACAACATTTATTTAATTATTTTAATAAAATAACTATTTATACAGTTGTACTAGTTTTTCTGTAACTATCAGTTATAAATCTAAGAAACAGCAAACAATTCATATGCTAATACTTCATATTAAGGTTCATGCTAATTAATATGAACAAAAAAGCAAAACTTTTTCACGTTTTGAAGCGTAAATACACCATGAACAGGATATTCAGAAAATTGTTCACCTTATCGTTGGAGAATTTCGGGTTCGAATCTAAACAATGTCAAGAGAGTAAAACTGGCTGTGCTCTCTGGGTAGGCGGAGCATTCTGTCTTCCCTGTCAATCAAAACAACACTCGCCAATCATGGGCATCTGTGAGGTCATGTATGCAGAAGAGGGCAGACAGACTTTTCCTCAGAATTGGGGAGAAAAATTAGAGGACAAAAAGGATTCCTTGGGTTTATCTTGATTTCTCTGATGCACTGCGAAGCCCAAATTACTTATTTTGTTTGTTTGTTCCAAAATGACTTGTATATTTGTTGTAAGATAAATGTACATTAATGTTTCACAATGTTAACCAGAGCATCATTATCAAGCACTGAACATATTTTTTAAAGGTATTAAGTTATAATATATAAAGAGTGGAAAAAATTTAAATCTAAACTATATTCCCTCAGCTTTTGGTAACTGAAATAAAATAAAAGCAGACTCTGACTTGGTGTGGTGAGGTACAGTATCGTGTCTGTGTACAGGATCGTGTCTGTGTACAGGATCGTGTCTGTGTACAGGATCGTGTCTGTGCAGTAATCAGGTCCTTCTGAGATGTAACAGTCACTGGGTTCTGTGGATGTGATCATGAGCTGTGTAACTGTGCACTGTGTTGCTGTTATGTCTTGAGAAAGGTTTGTGTGTCTTGCCTGAAATGAAGTACTTGTGTGGGTTGCTGTCTTCCATTGAATACGGAGAGCCAAGGGGCTTCCAGCAGTCCAGGGATTTATAGGAAATCGGTTCTGTAGAGACGACCACCAAAGGCGTGTTCAGTGCCTGTGGTTGAAGTGAAAAAAGAAGAAAAAACATCAGCTTCTGCTAATTCAGTATGGTTTGTTCTTCCTTCTGCTCTAGCACAGTGAGAGCTGTGTATCCGAGTGTGTGTCTGAGTATCTGAGTGTGTACCTGAGTATGAATCTGAGGATCTCAGTGTGTATCTAATTGAGTATCTGAGTTTGAAACTGAATGCGTATCCAAGTATGAATCTGAGTGTGTATCTAATTGTATATCCAAGTATGAATCTGAGTGTGTATCTAATTGTGTAACTGAGTGTGTATCTAATTGTGTAACTGAGTGTGTATCTAATTGTGTATCCAAGTATGAATCTGAGTGTGTATTCGAGTGTGTTTCAAATTGTGTATCTGAGTATGATGTCTATTCGAGGGTCTATCTGAGTGTCTAGCCAAGTGTGTATCTGAGTGTATATCAGAGTATGTGAATCCAAGTGTGTATCTGAGTGTGTATCTAACTGTATCCGAGTGTCTATCTGAGTGTGTATCCGAGTATGAATCTGAGTGTGTGTCCAAGTGTGTGTCCGAGTGTCTCCAAGTGTGTATCTAACTGTATCTGAGTGTGTGTCCGAGTGTGTGTCCGAGTGTGTGTCTGACTGTATCCGAGTGTGTGTCTGAGTGTGTATCTAACTGTATTTGAGTGTGTATCCGAGTGTGTGTCCAAGTGTGTGTCTGACTGTATCCAAGTGTGTGTCCGAGTGTGTATCTAACTGTATCTGAGTGTGTATCTGAGTGTGTGTCCCTAGTATGTATCTAACTGTATCTGAGTGTGTGTCTGAGTGTGTGTCCCTAGTATGTATCTAACTGTATCTGAGTGTGTGTCTGAGTGTGTATCTGAGTGTATATCCAAGTGTGTGTCCGAGTGTGTGTCTAAGGTGTCCGAGTGTGTGTCCGAGTGTGTATCTAACTGTATCTGAGTGTGTGTCCCTAGTATGTATCTAACTGTATCTGTGTGTCTGAGTGTGTGTCCAAGTGTGTATCTAACTGTATCTGTGTGTCTGAGTGTGTGTCCGAGTGTGTATCTAACTGTATCTGAGTGTGTCCGAGTGTGTATCTAACTGTATCTGAGTGTGTATCTGAATGTCTATCCAAGTGTATAGCTGAGTGTGTATCTGAATATGAATCTGAGTGTATATCTAAGTGTGTATCCGAGTGTGTGTCCGAGTGTGTCTCTAACTGTATCTGAGTGTGTGTCCCTAGTATGTATCTAACTGTATCTGAGTGTGTCCGAGTGTCTCTAACTGTATCTGAGTGTGTATCTGAGTGTGTGTCCCTAGTATGTATCTAACTGTATCTGAGTGTGTATCTGAGTGTGTGTCCGAGTGTGTATCTAACTGTATCTGAGTGTGTGTCTGAGTGTATCTAACTGTATCTGAGTGTGTATCTGAGTGTGTGTCTGAGTGTGTGTCCGAGTGTGTGTCTAAGGTATCCGAGTGTGTGTCCGAGTGTGTGTCTGACTGTATCTGAGTGTGTGTCCGATTGTGTATCTAACTGTATCTGAGTGTGTATCTGAGTGTGTGTCCCTAGTATGTATCTAACTGTATCCGAGTGTGTATCCGAGTGTATATCCGAGTGTGTGTCTAACTGTATCTGAGCGTGTATCTCCAGATTGGAAGCTGTGGAAGCCTCATTGTGCCCTGATTAAAGATTGCACACTCCAGTGACTCGCTCTGATACTGGATCTCAGCTGCATTCATAATTAAACACGAGCGACTCGATACTGTTAGTGCTGGAGCAGAGCCCGAGGGTGAGTGAATGGTGACGAAGGTTACTTAAAACTCTCATTACCTTGATGTGTGGAAATGTTCGGTCCACTGCATTTAGCGTGTCAGCTGCAGCTGTCCAAACTCTCCCCTTCTGATCTGAATCAAACTCACTGATTGCTTCTCGACACGTCTCTGCATACCTCTTCGAGAAATAATTCTGACTTCTGGGGATGAAAGCTGGACATGAAAAACATGAGGAGCTTTACTGCATGTAGGTCAAAGTCGAAAATAATACCAGAGCATCCACATTGAAGACCTTCAATTGTTATACCCTGTTATACCCTGTTATAATAACTAGTTCTAAAATATCAAACCACTAACTCTTAGAGTCTCTGGTATGCTTAAAACTGTTATAAGTCATGATTGCTGCCATAACCTAGAAGCATCATTTGTAAAACATCTTGTTATAACGTTATAGCCTGTAATGACATGTTATAAATAACCAAACGATTAATTCTTTGAACTTATAGTATATTTTAAAACTGTTATATACAACCTATGATAAATTCTATAACCTTAAACACCATTTTACAAACATGTCCTTTTATAACGTTATAACCCATAATGACATGCTATGACACGTCAGAGCATTAACTCTTAGAACCTATAGAATCTTTTAAAACTTTTATAACTTATGATAACTACAGGAATCTACAAACATTGTCTGGAAATTTTGATTGTTATAGCATGTTATAGCCTATAATAACATGTTATAAATGACCAAACCATTAATTCTTTGAACTTGTATTTTAAAATTGTTATATATAACCTATGATAAATTCTATAATCTTAAAAACCATTTTACAAACATGTCCTTTAATAACATTTTATAACCTATAATAACATGTAATAACATGTCAGAGCATTAACTCTTAGAACCTATAGAATCTTTTAAGACTTTTATAATTTATGATAACTACAGGAACCTACAAATATTGTCTGGAAATTTCAATTGTTATAACTTGTTATAGCCTATAATAACATGTTATAAAATATCAAACCATTAAGCCTTTGAACTTATAGTATCTTTTAAAACTGCTATAACCTGCAATAACTGCATTAACCTAGAAACGTCATTTGTAAAACTTAACATTATAACATGTTATAGCCTGTAATGACATGTTATAAATGACTAAACCATTAATTATTTGAATTTATAGTATGTTTTACAACTGTTATATATAACCTATGATAAATTCTATAACCTTCAAACACCATTTTACAAACTTGTCCTGTTAACATGCTATAGCCTGTAATGACATGATATAACATGTCAAAGTATTAAAGCTTAGAACCTATAGAATGTTTTGTAACCTATGATAACTACATTTACCTAAAACATAAGACATTTTGAATGTTATAACATGTTATAGCCTATAATAACATGGTATAAAATATGAACCATTAAGCCTTAGAACTCATAGTATCTTTTAAAACTGTTATAACCTGTGATAACTGCATTAACCTAGAAACATCATTTGTAAAACTTCAAGTGTTATAACATGTTATACCTTGTAATGACGTTATAAATGACCAAACCATTAATTCTTTGATCTTATAGTATCTTTTAAAACTGTTATATACACCTTTTGTAGAACTTAATGTTATAACATTTTATAGCCTGTAATTACATGTTATAAATTACTAAAACATTAATTATTTGAACATATATTTTAAAACTGTTTTATATATAACCTATGATAAATTCTATAACCTTCAAGCACCATTTTACAAACTTGGCCCGTTACAACATGTTATAGCCTGTAATGACATGTTATAACATGTCAAAGTATTAACTCTTAGAAAATATAGAATATTTTAAAACTTTTACAACTTATAATAATTGCATTAACCTCAAAACATTATTTGGGAAGTCTGACTGTTGTAACATGTTATAGCCTGTTATGACATGTTATAAAATGTTAGAGCATTAACTCTTAGAACCTATAGAATCTTTTATAACTTATGATAATTACATTAACCTAGAAACTTTATTTGGCAAATCTGACTGTTATAACATGTTATAGCCTGTAATGACATGTTATAAAATGTCAGAGCATTAACTCTTACAACCTATAGAATCTTTTATAACTTATGATAATGATATTAACCAAGAAACATTATTTGGGAAGTCTGTTATAACATGTTATAGCCTGTAATGACATGTTATAAAATGTCAGAGCATTAACTCTTAGAACCTGTAGAATCTTTTATAACTTATAATTACATTAACCTAGAAACATTATTTGGCAAATCTGACTGTTGTAACATGTTATAGCCTGTAATGACATGCTAAAATTTTTGACACTGTTATAACCTGTGAATGTTTCTCCAAGAAGGTTTATTTAGAAACCGGTAAAATATGATTATCATTTAGAAGGCTTTCAGAGTACACAGAATGCAGAATAACTGTAGTCATGTGATAACCTCTATAATGACATGTGATATTGTTATTATTTGGATGGCTTTGTTGATATAACTGTTATAACATATGAAACTCTTCCCCCAGTAATATGGACACAGGTAAGAGTTATCACCTGTAGAGCCTGGGATCATTCTCTGCAGCATCTTGCTGTGTCCTGTCCCTCTCCTCCAGATCTCCTCCCTCGTCCCCGTGTCCTCTTCTGTGGAAGGTGATGGTCCTGAACTCAGCACCAGTCTCGGAGCGTGTGAAATCTCCAGCGAGGTCAGGAGTTTCGCTGTGAGCTGACTGTACGGTGGACAGTAGCCTCCATAGCTGCATCATAAACACTTCATAGTATTATTATTGCAGAGAAATTATTATAAATAAAGTCTAAAAATAAAAGAAAAATAGTCGTGTTAAAACTGAATGATATGAAACAATTTATGATGTTTAAAAGTATTGGCACCTCACGGATGAATGGATTTAACGATTATTATTCTTATTATTCTTACTGCCTTGGGGTTGTGCTGTTATAGGAAAATCATCAACGAGGTCAGGTGGCAAAAGTTGATTATTTTCCTAAGAAATCATACCACAATTTGTGAGTTTTTCTGGAAATGGTTATTTAACATGTATGGAAGGAGTCAGCGCTTTGTAACAGTCTTAATTTTAAGTAAAGCTGTAACTTTAAGTCTCCTGACTGCATTTTTTTCATCTTATTAGCTTCAAGAGAGAGAAAAAAGAAAAGCCGATGAGGGAATGACTGTTTATAGTTGCTGTGATAACAGGAATTAACGTTACTTTGTTGTACCATAACATGTAACTATAAATGGATAAAAAGTATGACAAGACTTTATTTAATTAGTATATAAACAAAGGGTTAACATTGACAAATTGCTATATTTGACAAATTGTGGTATAATTTCTAAGAAAATAATCACCTTTGTCACATCACCTTGTTGATTATTTTCCTATCACAGCACAACCCTAAGTGTGGCAGTGCAGTAGGATACAGTACAGTATAATGATACTTTTTTTATTACTGCTTACTTTTTGACTTGATCTTTGTTGTCAAGTATTTTCCTTCAGATTTTTCATATTATCTATCTATCTATCTATCTATCTATCTATCTATCTATCTATCTATCTATCTATCTATCAGCACTGTTTTTAATCACCTTACATCTGAAAACTTGTTTTAATTTAACATAATGGGCTCATTTTACTCTCAAAGGAGAAGGAATGAATTAAGAAACAGTTGTGACTTTTTTCAAAACAATCTCCATCTCATTAAAAAAGGTGAATCTGCTTCATTATAATTTGACACATGTATCACAGTATAAGCAGATTTTATTTATGTCTTTCACCTTGACAGCTTTTAATAACGCCTGCTTTTAATTACGCATGAAACGTGTAATTAGCATCCGAGAGCCGTTAGTTAATAAAAGGGATGTTCAATAAGGAATAAGGACATTCATCACTGCACTTCATTCTCCTGTTTCTCTTTCTTAGATTAAAAATGTTTTATTTTATTTCACTTTTCTTAACAGCAACCTAGAGTGCTAGAAATGAACACATAATAATAATAATAATAATAATAATAATAATAATAATAATAATAATAATAATAATTATTATTATTATTATTATTA
>JAOEHJ010000018.1:38418939-38429484 GCA_025447855.1 Potamarius usumacintae | reverse complement strand
TACCTTCCTGCCAAAAAGAATAAAAATCGGTGAAGAATTGAGAGAGAAGAAGCGATTTTCGTGAAATGTGGACGACGGACAATGGACAACACACAATGGCATAAACTCATCACCTGTCGGTCAGATGAGCTAATAACAAATAGAATAAATAAAAATATAATAATGTGGATAAAAATATTAAAACTTATAGCGATTTGTATTGACAATTGGAACTTTAAGAAATAGTGTGAAAATTGTAATAATTTAGGGGTTTGAGTACATTGGACATGTTAATCTACCATAGAACATTCTTAGTTATATACTGTACATAACTAATAGTTTGAGCAAAATGATTTAATACAAGAGGCGGAGCTTTGTGAATGTCTGCCAAAATTGCTGACTAAACCTTTTAATTTCATGAGACAATGCATTCTTGGGGTGAAGATGGTGAGTCAGAGTACAAGGCGAGAGATATGACCAACAATCACCTCTTACACAACCCTGCTGATCGGTATCACGCAGCACGACCCTGAACTTTATCTGTTCTTTAGTTCACGCTTATAAAACTCAGCTTCCTGCCAATCGATTATAAAAACATCGGGTTATGATTAAGAACCAATAGAATAATGAAGACGTCACGGTGGCGTTTGAGGGATCTGAGGTGGGGTTTGGTGCAAAAATTCAGCCCTATCAGGTAACATCCCTTTAACTTCACAATGAGTGAATTCATTAATGAATTAATGGATTGATTGATTGATGCTAGTAAAATATATAGACTGAATCTATAAATAAATTCAAGTATTTTCTTGACTTTTTTCTGTCGTACCATACTGAATAAAATAACAAAACTGACCTGAACTTCATATCAGTGATGCCTTTCTTGCAGAACAAAAATATCTACAGTATATAAAGAGACAAACCAAGTGAAATATACACTGACGTCCATAATTATTGGCACTCCTTGTAAAGATTAGTAAAAAGGATTCGGAAAAAAATCCACCTGTTGGTGAAGTCGCTTCATCTCACGCTGAGAAAATGAGAAAAATCCAACATTTGATTGAAATAAATTTATTTCAAGACAAACAAATGCCTCAACAAGAAATCATTATTTTCAACAAAAATACGTTCCACTATTATTGGCACCCCTGGAAATGATAATGAACACAATTATGTTCACTATCATTTCCAGGGGTGCCAATAATAGTAGAACTGAAGCATGTTTCCCATTTAAATTGTACAATATTTTTGAGCTGATTGGAGTGGGGGGCAAATATGAGGTGAGACAGAGGCCAGATTCCCTTCATCAACGTGGGAAAGATAAGATAATGCACAAACCAAATAAGGGAGAAGTATGATGACCTTCATAAGTCAGGAAATGGTTATAAAAATAGCTTCTCACCTGAAAATGTCCATTTCTACTGTTAGGGCAATAACAAAGAAGTTGACGCCAACTGGAACTGTTACGAACTCGCCTGAAAGAGGAGCCAAGTTTATTTTGCCCCCACGTACCGTGAGGAGGCGGGTAAGAGAGGCAAAAAATCCCCAAGGATCATTGTTGGTGAATTACAAGAAGATGTAAAATCTTGGGGTTTCCAAATCTCCAAAACTACCATCAGACTCCACCTCCATGCCAACAAATTATTTGGAAGGTTTGCCAGAAAAAAGCTTTTTCTGTCAGTTAACCACAAATATTAAGCCTGAAGTTTGTGAAACACTATGACAACTTTGACTGGAACCGTGTTCTCTGGTCTGATGAAACAAAAATGGAGCTTTTTGGCAATAAACACTCGGGGTGGGTTTGGCATAAAAAGAAGGATGACTATAATGAAAAGAACCCAATCCCAACTCTGAAATATAGTGGAAGTTTGGTGATGTTTATTTTTGGGGCTGTTTTTCCTCCAAAGGCCCTGAAACCTTGTGAGGGTACATGGCATCATGGACTCCATGAAATACCAGGATATGTTAAACCAAAATCTGGCTGCCTCTGGTAGGAAACTAAAACTGGGTCGTCATTGGATCTTCCAGCAGGACAATGATCCAATATCCAAATCAACACAAAAATGATTCACTGAGCACCAAGCTTCTGCCCTGGCCATCTCAGTCCCCTGACCTGAACCGCAGTGAAAACCTGTGGGGTGAGCTGAAGAGGAGAGAGCACAAGAAAGAGCTTTAACTGGTTTGAGCTGACCAGTTACAGGCTACAGTAACTCACGTCACCACTCTGTACACTTGTGTTGAGTAGAAAAGCATCTCAGAATGCACAACATGTCAACCCTTGAGGCTGATGAGCTATGACAGTAGAAGACCAGCATGTCGGGTTCCACTTTTATCAGCCAAGAACAGAAAGTCGAGACTGCAGTGGGTGAGTACAGGATCACCAAAACTGGATAGTTGAAAACTGAAAAAACGTAGCCTGGGCTGATGAATCTCGATTTCTGTTGAGGCTCACACATGGTAGGGTCAGAACTTGGCACCAATAACAGTGAATCCATGGACCCAACCTGCCTTGGGTCAACAGTCCAGCCTGGTGGAGGTGGTGTAATGCTGTGGAGAATGTTTTCTTGGCACGCTTTAGGTCCGTTAACACCAATCATCGGTTAAATGCCACACTCTATTTGAGTATTGTTGATGACCATATGCGTCCCTTCATGGCCACAATTTATCCATCTTTTACTGGCTACCTCCGGCATGATAATGCACCATGTCACAAATCAAAAGTCATTTCAAACTGATTTCAAAAACATGACAGTTTTCTTCAGTGGCCTTCCCAGTCACTGGATCTGAATCTGATAGAACACCGTAAATGTTAAATCTTTAATACCGACTACACAGTTCACTGTTTTGAGGAGTAGAATATACACCACTCATCACATTTAGCTTGACGCTAACAAAAGACAAACATAGAGGAATCTACGTTGTTTTTTGTCCCCACTTTATAGCTTGAATGCACAGATGATGAAAAGAACATCATTCCAAACACAGACATGCATTAGCTTCAGATGAAAGTGCATAGTTAATGTTCAATTTGACATTACATGGCAGATTCTTGTGTGTTTTTAAACATCTACAGTATTAAATTAACCCTTGTGGTGTCACTGCACATCAGCAGTGTTATATTAACTCTTCCACCACTGTATCACAGCCAAAAATAAATAGACAAATAAGTAAACAGGTATACATTTCACCCTGTTGTGATGAATGTAGTCAGTTAGCCAGGACAGTTTTTTTTGTGTGTGTGTGAAATCTGCCTCATTTATTATGCGCTGGAGCAGTGAGACTAATATCCAACACCAAACTGTGAGTCAGAAATCATCCAGTAGCTGAAACCACATCAGCACATCTGTCTGAGACACTGAACTGGTAGAGTGGGCAACCCTAAACTTGTAAGAGTGGACACTGAAGAACTGGTAATGTGGACAATGCTGAACTTGTAAGAGTGGACACCACTGAACTGGTAGAGTGGACAATCATAAACTTGTAAGAGTGGACACCACTGAACTGGTAGAGTGGACAATCATAAACTTGTAAGAGTGGACACTGATGAACTGGTAATGTGGACAATGTTAAACTGGTAGAGTGGACAATGTTAAATTTGTAAGAGTGGACACTGATGAACTGGTAATGTGGACAATCCTAAACTTGTAAGAGTGGACACTGATGAACTGGTAATATGGACAATGGCAAATTGATATGAACAATGCCAGACTGGTAGAGTGGACAATCCTAAATTCGTAGTATGGACACCGCTGAACTGGTATTGTGGACAACGAACTGGTAGCGTGGACAATGCCAAACTGGTAGTATGGACACAGCTGAACTGGTATTGTGGACAACGAACTGGTAGAGTGGACAATGCCAAATTGGTATGAATGAACAATGCCAAACTGGTAGCGTGGACAATCCTAAATTGGTAGTACGGACACCGCTTGAACTGGTATTGTGATCAACGAACTGGTAGAGTGGACAATGCCGAACTGGTAGTATGGACACCACTGAACTGGCAGAGTGGACACCAAGTGTGCCCAGACTTTACGTTTTGATTTTGATTTTTACTGTGTGTGCAAAAGAGTAAGCGAGAGAGAGAGAGAGAGAGAGAGGCAGGCAGACAGAGAAAGTGAAGAAGCTGGGAAGAGAGAGGCCCAGACAGAGAAAGAGAGAAAAATAGACAGAGAGCACCAGACAGAGGGAGAAAGAGGTACAGACAGATGCTTAGAGACAGGAAGAGAGAAAGAGAGTGAGAGAAGGAAAAACAGATAGGAAGAAAGAGAGAGAGACAGAGAAAAAGAGAAAGAAACAGAAATAAAGGAGAGCGAAAAACACACAGGACTGATAATGAAGCAGTACACATTCACCTTGAGTACCTGTAGTAACGAATGTCTTTAATGGTGTCTGTCTCTCTCACACACACACACACACAAGCAGTGACGGATGATGAAATCACACAACTTGGCTTGACTGCACAGCACACACACACACACACAGTCTCATAATTCAGTGTTAATGAAGACGCTCGACACAGAGCAAGTCCTTGAGAGAGAACACACTGTCACTGAGGGCAGGACGCTAATCACCAGCAAGTGAAGAGGAGACACGATGGACATCATGAGCTAATTTTCCATCCAAACGTTTTGCAAATGTTAAGCAAATTACCAAAAACCTGAAAATATTCTCTTCACCTTATCACCTGTTAAATAAATATTCATGAGGAAGAGATTTTTTTTTTTTTGAAAGATGTATTTACACCTAATTTAGTCGCAACTTACATCATCTTTGCTAGCTAGCAAACTCAAATGCCCATTTTACGTATACACAATGAGGTGGTTTCCTTTCAGGTTCGCTAGCTTGCTCACAAACTCGGCTTAAACTTTACACAATTGTTATCTAATGACCTTCGACTTGGAATTGCACAATAGCTAAGCTACTTTTAGCGATTTGCTATCAAATATAGCTTCTATTTTAAAATACACATTTAATAGTTAACCCAATGCTAGCAAACTTTTTTTTTTTTTGTTTTCCTACTGGTATAATTTCCACAATTTTTATTTATTTCAGTGCTAGCTTGTTTGCTAGCAACCTTGGCTATTCATTTAAGTTACACAATTAATAGCTGACTCATTCTTAGCTAAACTTTTAGCAAAATACTGGTATAATTCACTCCATTTTTTAAACACTAGCTTGCTTGTGTTAGTAAACTTTGCTCCTTGTTAAAATTACACCATTATCAGTTATCCCAATACTAGCTTTCTAGAAAATTTTGCTATTGGCTTAAATTTAAAAATAAGTTAGCCCAGTGTTAGCTTGCTCGCTATCAAACTTGACATTTAGTTTAATTTAACAATTACAATTAATAAATCATTACTAGATATCTTCCCAGCAAACTAGGCTTTGGTTTAAAGCTAGCTAGCTAGCTAACCTGGTTACTAGTCTAGATTACAGATTTAATAGCAATTAATAGGTAACCCAATGCTAGCAAGCTATGTTAACTTGATGCTAGCTATCGTGCTAGCAAACTAGCTTTAAATCACACAGTAATAGCAGGATTAACAGAAGCTAACTTGTTAGCAGACTTTGCAGCTACCACATCTTTGTTAATGTCAAATACTGCTGGAGAGTAAGACAGCTAGCTAGCTAGTTTGTCAAAATATTATCTACTGCTAATATGATTTGACAAAGTAGGCAAGTAAATGGTTCTCACTGAACGGTAATAAACTAATTGCGCCCTTAGTATCAAAATAGTGCAATATGTATTGATTCTGCACCTGTTGCAGAGCTAATGCTAGCTCACATCAAAATAGCCAGCAGCTTGTGTGTTCTGGTAAAAAATGTGAGAAAAACAAACATGTCAGCCTGTGAAAAACACAGGATATTAGAGTAGACCTGAATAATGTGAGAAACCAAATCATTAAAAGCGAAGAGCTAGCTAACATGAGCTAATTTATGCAGCATTAGCAGGAAAGATAAAAGAAAAATTCTAGCCATGTTGTAAGCTAGTACCACCAAGCCAACCATAAATAAATTTGAATGCCTCATTATGTAAGAAATATTACAATTTCCTGGTCTGCCAAATGCTAAACGCTTACAAACTTTTAACGTTAGCTTAATTAGCAAGCTAAGGCACGGCCTGTCTGCTTAGCTGTAACATTAGCTTACTTGCTCGAAATGAATTCGGTTTAGTTTAAACACCTTGACTAGATAACTAAAATTAACCAAAACAAAAATGTAGCGTTAGATCATTTTAGCTATGTTTATGGTTAGCAGTGTAACAGCTAGAGCGTAGCTAATGTTTGCTAACAGGTAAAGCAGCTAATATTAACATTAGATTAGTTTGCTAGTGTGGCATTTCATAGACTATGCCATTGTAACAAAATTAAGTTTCAACCAATGAAGGTGGCCAATTTAAAAATGACCTTTTTTTTTTTGTATGTTTGCTAACTAGCTAGCTAAGGTTAGCCAGCATAAGGAGGTACTAGCTAGCTACTTCTGCACATCATCTTGGTGTTGCGATGGTGTTATAAATATTCTGTACCCGCTAGGCTGCGAGAACCAAAACAGCATCGTGTATAATGAATAACGTACTCATTTACATAATATTTGCATACATTTGCATAAAACCAATGGATGGAAATGACACAACAGAAACAGAAGAGAAGAGAAAAGACAGGAGAAGACATTTATTAAGAGGAAATCGAAGTCAACTACAGCTAACTAGAGCACTAAGAGAGGACGGCTCAGTTGTTGGCGTCCCCTCCTTCACTGTCCTGTTGGTCGCTGGTCCACAGGGTCAGGTTGTCCCTGAGGAGCTGCATGATGAGCGTGGAGTCCTTGTACGAGTCCTCATTCAGATTGTCCAGGTGTCCGATGGCCTCGTCAAACGCCTCCTTGGCCAGCTGGCACGCCTGCTCGGGCGCGTTCTGGATCTCGTAGTAGAAGACGGAGAAGTTGAGGGCCAGGCCGAGGCGGATGGGATGCGTCGGCGCCATGTTCTTGGCGATGTCGAACGCCTCTTTGTAGGCAGCCTCGGAGGCGCCGACGGCAGCGGTGCGCTTCTCTCCGGTGCCAACCTCAGCCAGGTAGCGCTGATAGTCGCCTTTCATCTTCAGGTAAAAGACTTTGCTCTCCAGTTGGCTGTCGTCGCAGCTCTTGATGAGGTAGCTGTCGAGCAGCGAGAGAACATCCTGGCACACACCCTCCAGCTCCTTCTCGATGGTCTCGCGGTAGGCGCGCACCAGCTCCAGCTTCTTCTCACCGCCATCCTGCGCTGCCGTCTTCTGCTCGATGCTGGAGGTGACCCGCCATGACGAGCGCCGGGCGCCTACCACGTTCTTATACGCCACTGACAGCAAGTTGCGGTCCTCGTTCGACAGCGGCTCGTTCAACTCCGTCACCTGACGGGAGGAAACAGAGGGGAAGGGGGGGAAAGGAGGAGGGGCTGAATTTGATACGTGGCCCATAAATAAACTCAGTGTAAACATGTCACCTTTCCGTAGTTAAATCTCTCTTTCTGTTTATCTGTCTATCCAGTGTGTCTTGATTTATCCTTGCCCTTCCATTGGTTCATCCTGCTTTCAAATGAGTAAGCAATTAGGTACAACTCGACAAAGTGACAAATCCAAACAACTCCCTTGAGCGATACCATGGACCAATCATATTCGGCGTGTGGTCTGAAGTTCCTTCACTTCCCCACTAGGGGTGTTAAATTTGACGGACTCAGTATATTTTTGCTTTTTCTCCAATTTTCTCCTCAAAAGAAAGACTTTCTCCCAATTGTTCGTCTTATTTTTTTCATGAGCCACGACTTTTCCACGAAATCTAATCCATTGTCAGGATTTATCACAAGTTGCTGTGAGAATATATCTAGCTAGTGTAGCAACCCTATTCCCAATTTTAGCACCTACCTGCAATTAGTTATAAACGAAAAATAAAACGTACGTGGAGATTGTTGGCGCCTCTGGTGAGTGGCTGCAACTAATAGTTAGGTTGCTTTGTTAATCCATAGACGAAGCTAGTACGATTTCGTGTACGTAACATATACGATTTCCACGCCGATTTAATTTGCGCTTAGCTAGCTGTTTACAGCTACTACCAATGCTCATTGGAAATGCCCAGAAGGTCAGGCCACGCCCACAATCACCAAGAGTAGCCATCTCTCTACAGGAGGTGTGTAACAAGCGTGAAACATGAATGACTTATTCAACGACTTGCTCGTGTGAACGCAGGGTCAAGCCGTCCCTCAATCTACCCGTCAACCTGTACATCTGTCACTCTGATCATATTCTAGGTCTTACCTTTTAACCTTTGACCCCTGTACCCTGATATTTTTCATTTATCTCAATCCAGCAGCATAAAGAAATGGGTTAAACATACGGTTTGCCAGATTTGCTTTATAAAACCACATACATATTCTTGTGTGTCGATTAGAAGATTTATACACGACATAACCTTTCTGATGCAATATCACTTACGCTCACACATTAAAGTCATCACTACCTGTGCGTTCTGTTCAGGACGAGGCTCTCTATTCATGCAGCATTTTCAGTGCTGCGTTTGTAATCACGTGATAACGTTTCGTAAAACATAAACCTCCTTATTTCACAGCCAGCGCAGTCCTCTTAGACTCCAACCAACAAGAGTTCAGCGAACGTGCCTGTATTTTAATTCTGATGTAACGATCGTCCCGACCTTGTGTCCAATGTCAAGGGACAGACTGCACACTTGGTGCATAAGGATGAAATAAAAATAAATAAATTAATAAATAAATTAATAAATATGAGAAGGTTTTAAAGTTACTTTTTTCAGAAAAATTAGGTATACTTTTAAAACATACATCATTGCGGTTTTGAGAATCATTGGATTTTAGCATCCTTTTTGTGCACGGATGCCAATTTTGCTCAGATGATGCTGCGGCTGATGGACAGACCACACACTGTACACATCATCTCACAACCCATCGTGAAGCCATGACGAATATCTTTATTAAATATTATTATTATTATTATTATTAGATAAAATGGGTGGGGAAAAAAAAAAAAAAACCCAACCCAGATTTAAGAATGTACTGGTATTGTATGTACTGGATCATTAAATATGCAAAATAAAAAACAAACAAAACAACGAATATCTGTGAAAAGAGAATAGAGAAAATATAATACATATATTAATGTTTGTTTTATTCATAACCCTTTTATGATAGACTTGCCATCACAAAGAGATGCTCCAGCAGTGACAAAAGACAAGGTTGCCAGATTGACGAAATCTATAATTTGTAGTAAAAGTATGATTATTATTTTACATTTAACGCTGAGTAGATATATGAAGGTGTGTATTTTTCTAACAATGTCAAAAAAACTGTCAAATATTAATTTGGTCTATTTGAGGTTAGATTATATTATTTTATTCACTAAGCTGAGGTAGGAAAATGAAGAATCTGGCAACCTGAGTAAGAGTGAAGAATGAATGCTGCATTCACTGCATGATACAGATGATGGTGTGGGATTTGCATGCATGCATGCATGAATGAATGAATGAATGAATGAATGCATGAATATTTTTTTTTTTAAATGGACTGCAATGCAAAAATATAGAAATATATGTTTATAATGTAAAAATCACGTGACTCCAGAGTCACTCACCAGCTTCATGGCGGCCGCCATGTCATCGTAGCGTTCTGCCTGTTCGGCCAGCCGAGCCCTCTGGATGAGCTGCTCCCTGTCTGCCATCTTTCAGCTCTGTATTCTAATAAACAGTGATCAGCTAAAGCCTCGCTTTTATCCCTCTTTCCTGTCCTCCAATCCCTCTCTCTCTCTCTGTGTGTGCGCGCGCGCGCGATGCTGCAGCGTCCTGCTGTCTGTCAGTAGGAAAGGGGGCGTGGCCTGAGCTCGGTCTATTTCATGGGTGACGTCACGCTCTAAAAATAGCCACCACGGCGGTGTAGGAGTGCGCATGCGCAGTGCTGCTGCCGTTGCAGCGTGCAGCAGAACGTGCTGTACCTTACCACTGATGCTGTTTAGAAAGCCATAAGTGTTTTTCTTTCTTTCTTTTTCATAATTATGAGCTCATAATTGAGACAATGATGACGTAGAACCTCAATGGCATCATCTTCCACTTCTATGGATTTGACAAGTCTCTTCCATGTCCATCACTCTTCCAACACACTCCTCCTCTCTGCATCACATGACCATACTACTGCAACCTCCTGTGCTTTCTCTGATATCTTATACACTTTCTTTGTCCTTCCTCATCACTCCACACATCCATCTCGTGGACCTTCTTCACAGACCATGGTTCTGCTGTAGCGCTGGTCTAGTCTAGTCTATTTGTATAGCGCTTTTAACAGTAAACATGGTCGCAAAGCAGCTTTACAGAATTTTAATGACTTAAAACATCCCCAACGAGCAAGCATGTGGCGACGGTGGCAAGGAAAAACTCCCTCAGACGACGTTAGGGACTCAAAAGGGAACCCATCCTCATTTGGGCAACAACAGACAACATGACATTAACAGTCCTAACATAAAGTCAGCTTCGTTGATGCTATAAACCCCCCACCGACGGAAACCCAAGCGCAAAACC
>JAOEHJ010000018.1:38211414-38222472 GCA_025447855.1 Potamarius usumacintae | reverse complement strand
TATTTTAAAGTACATTTTTATGTGCATTTATACATATAATTTTCTAGGGACGGAAATGGCACCGATTCGGTGGAATGACTCTACTAGCTACACATCCTTCTCCAAAAACCTACTTTTTCCTCAGGAAAATGGCTTCAGTATGACTTTGACCAGAAAAAATAAAGCTTTTGATATCAGTCTGATACAGAACTATGGATATTTTCAGTCATTATTCAGCAAACAGCTATATACTTGTTTTTAGCTAGCTAGCAAACAGATAATGTTTTATGCTTAGCTCGCTAGTTATTATGCTTAGCTAGCTAGCTAATGTTTTGCCAAAATAGCAAATGTCAGTCAAATATTTCACGCAAACTGAGTAATGTTTTGGAGGACTACTATGCCTAGCAGTGTGGCTAGTTTTGAGAATTAATTACAGAAAATGCTCAGACTGTTTGCTCTGAGAAAATGTTTGGGGAAGTAAAACTCTCGCTAGTTAATATATGAATAAGTGTTAAACTCTTTTGAGGGTTTTAATTATTATTAGTAGTAGTAGTAGTATTACAAATATCATATACAGCTGTGTTTGGAAAAAGAACATGATCAATGATTAAATCACACAAAGTGATGAAAATGCTGTTGAGTATTTTGTAGAATTAGCCGGATAGTTAGCAAACAAATAATGCTATCTGCTTGCTAGCTAGTTAATATTCGTCTAAAACATGACCAGATAGCAAGAGAAAGTGATGGTGCCTTTAAAAATCTGCTGCTTTAAAAAATGCTCAGTTAAATTTTCACTTTTATGACTAAGATTATACAGTATGATGTTTTTGATAACTATTATAGCAACGATGCAGTTAGCTTTAAGCCTTAATCACAGGAAAAGCTCAGGCTTCTCCTCTGGGAGGAGATACAAGTCCATTTTTTAGGGTTTCAATAAAATATTTTATATATTTATGTTTTAGAAAAGAAAATAATCGATAATTATCAGCATGCCTTCCACTTAGTTTATTGTAGCAAAACTAGATGGAGCTGTGAAAATGCTGTAGAGTATTTTGTAGTAATTAGCCAGCTAGCTAATTACAGCTAGGACAGGATAAGCGGCTACAGATAATGGATGGATGGATGGATGGATAGCCAGCTAGCAAGCAAAGAAATGATGCTATTTACATGCTAGCTAGTTAATGCTAAGCTGAGACGCGAACAAACAGCAAGTGTATGCCATATTGCTAATCTGTTGGCTTTTTTAAAAAGTCCAGTTAAATATTTCACACAAATATAGTTTTATAATCAAGATGATATTGTGTGTAACATTTTTAGGAACTGTTACAGCTAGCAATGTAGCTAGCTTTAAGATTCCAATAAACAGCAACTGTTAGTCATGTGGCTAATCCAAATCTGCTTTTTTCACTGAGGTAATATTGTGTGTAATGTTGTTATATTGTATTATTAGCCTTTAGAAAAGATTATAGAAAATCATGTACGCTGATTGGTTGAGAAATTCTGACTATTTCTCGATAATCACCTCGAGCGACTCGGCAAAATGGCAGCCGATCGCTTCGTCGCCGTAAGTGAGGAAGAATTACGAATGATAAAAGAAAATGCTGTTCTTAAAAGCACTAAAGATGCTACGAAGTTTGTTCTGAAACTATTCAAAGGTAAGGTGGAGTTGTGATTTATTTTATCGATTTCAAAACAAAGTATTTTATGTGAGTCGGCGTAGATAAGTGACACAAGTCTGCACCATACCGTTATTACATTTGCATTCTGGTTTTGAAGATTGAAATAAATTATTTATTTTTTTAAATATGATTTTTTTTTTTAATAATCACCTGTGTATTTATACTAAAACTATTATTCCCCTCAGGCTCAGTGAATATCAGTGAATCATAACTTCGACTTTGTTTCAGTTATTATTCACTGATATTCATTTCACCTTTGGCGAATAACTGTTAAATAGCTAGCAATGCAGCTAGCTTTATGACTGTAGTGTAAACAACAACCGTTAGTCATACGGCTAATCCACTGCCTTTTAAAATTCAAGTAAATATCACACAAAAATGTGTTTTTATCACTGAGATAATAAAACATTGTGTGTAATGTGATATTATATTTTGTTATTATATGGCACAAGGTACTTCCAGTAAAATTGTGCACTCTGATTGGTTCCTTGGTAGCAGTATTTTCCCGTAATGCCCATGGGCGATTACAGACTTTCTTTCCAAGGCGCTGGCTTTCAGTGTTGCAAAAAAACAAAATGACAAAAAAAAGATTAATCGGAAATCAAAACGGAATCAAAAGACAAACAAGAGTCATCAAGTTATTCAAGAAATGAGCAACGAAGAGCATTCAGAAACCACTAACAGCGAACAGAAATTCAGTTTTGAAACAGCTAGCTGTTTATTCTGCATGTGTGGCTCAACTATGTTGTAAATATGACGTGACTGAAAGCAGCTCGGTCTGTACTGTCAAGATCTCAGTCTGATATTTTCCCGTAAAGACCTCACGTTCGGTTAATAAGTAGCTGTTATTATTATAGCTAGCAATACAGCTAGCTTTCAGACTTAATTACAGGAAAAGCTCAGACTTATTTAATCTTATCTTTATCTCAGAATAGGCTTGCTTGAGGAAGTAAAACTCCTGCTATTTGATACGTGGGTGAGTATAAAACTAGATATTTGAATCCTTTTTACGTGTTTTAATGAAATATTAGATACAGGACGAGACAGATCGATGATTATCAGCACGCCTTCTGCTAAGTATGAACGCTGTACCAAGCTGTGATAATACTGCAGTTTATCAAAACATCCATTAAAACTAATGTTACCCAGCCATCAGCTGATAAAGAAACGGAGCAGTCGCTCGACATCTCTTCATCTGTTCGACTGCTGACTGACATCACTGACTTTCAGGAAGACGAGGGCAACATTTGGGTGCAGGTCATGTCTGTGTGTGGGAGTGTATGAGAGAGAGAGAGAGAGAGAGAGAGAGAGAGTCTCCATGTTTCGTCAGTGTTATTGTACTTGTTCTCCTTTTGGCTGACCTTCTGAAGCCGACTGGTGGATTTAGACTCAGCTCAGGAAGCCAGATTTGGACTAGATTCTCCGTTAAAGGCATTATTTAGTCCACATGTTTTTGCTAGCTCCACAAATCCATATTTTTCTCTCAAACTTTCCTATTTACATATCAAAATCATCAAAATGTCATGTTAAGCTTCTCCAGCGTTGCTGACAGCGTTTTCCTGAAACGCTCCCAAATTTAATTTCACAAAATATCAAAGCGTCTAAATGTTTTATCATCTATTACAGAAAGCTGTTCTAGCGAGCAATGCAAGTAATTTGATTTTTTAAGTCAAATTCAGATTTAAACCAACAGACACTCTAAAAAGACTCCTTAGCAAGTAAAATATCTTAAATATATTTGAATATATAAATTTATATAGCATTTCCAATTATAAGATCACAATAAACCAAATATAAGATTATTAAACCTATGTGTAGACATTTTTTCTTTATCAATTTGCTGCTTTTTTATTTTATTTTTTCTAACTTCAAGCACCACAAAATGATTTGCCAATCGAGTAAGAGCTCAAAACAAGAAAAGCATTTAAAAACTGAATAATTTTTAAAAATATATATTTTATTTAATAAGAAATTATTAGATCCATTTGCCAATATTCAAGATATACTCATGTGCTGAGATATCATTAATCAACTCAAAAGTGCAAAAATATCAACTTAAATTATTAGTCAAATTGATCTGAATGTCTTACTGAGGTTTTGATCAAACAGATTATAAAGTGTATTTTCAGACTTTTTTTTATTTGAAATGTTCATGTTCTACAGGGAGATTGTTTCACTTTTCTTTTTTTTTTCCAAAAAAACCACTAATTGCTTGCAATAAGTAAAATTATCTTGGAATAGACAATTCTAAGCTTGAAAATTTGTTAAATAAATATATTTAACTTATATGCTTGTTGTATTGGGTATTTATTATAATATCACAATGAGAAATATTGGATGAATAAATTCAATTAAAGAGTAATTCAGGATATTTCAGGATATTTCGGATGATCAGCATATTTCAAGATATTTTGAACGATCTGGATATTTCAGGATATTTCAGATGGTCAGGATATTTCAGGATATTTTGAATGACCTGAAGTTTTCAGGATACTTCAAGATATTTTGAACGATCTGAATATTTCAGGATATTTCACGATATTTCAGATGGTCAGGATATTTCAAGATGCTCAGAATATTTCAGGATATTTCAGGATGGTCAGGATATTTCATAAGATTAGGATATTTCAGGATATTTCGGATGATCAGCATATTTCAGGATATTTTGAATGACCTGAAGTTTTCAGGATATTTCAGGATACTTCAAGATATTTTGAATGATCTGGATATTTCAGGATGTTTCAGGATGGTCAGGATATTTCAGGATATTTCAAATGGTTAGGATATTTCAGGATATTTCAGGATATTTCAAATGGTCAGGATATTTCAGGATGGTCAGGATATTTCAGGATACTTCAAGATATTTTGAATGATCTGAATATTTCAGGATATTTCAGATGGTCAGGCTATTTCAGAATATTTCAGATGGTCAGGTTATTCAGGATATTTCAAATGGTCAGGATGGTCAGCATATTTCAGGATACTTCAAGATATTTTGAATGATCTGAATATTTCAGGATATTTCAAATGGTCAGGATATTTCAGGATATTTTGAATGATCTGAAAATTTCACAATATTTTGGATGGTCGGGATATTTCAGCTTTTCCATTTATTAATTTTTCCCTCCACCGAGTTCTCGTCCAACACACCCCTTAGCTTTGGTACTTTTTTCCTCCTCTTTCATTCTCACTCTTTCTCTCCCTTTCTTACAAACGCACAGACCTACGCCCCTCTGGTGTCTCTGTTTCCCTAATGTGTCCTCATGCAGGTGCGTGTGCACACGCGCGCACACACAGAGAGAGAGAGAGAGAGAGAGACCCTCGGTAGATAACTAGTCCTCCACCCACAAACTGGCTAAATTAAAGGTTCTGTTACTTTTAGTCACAGGAAAATGTTATTAATGAGCTGTATTGTCTGAACACAGAGAGAGAGAGAGAGAGAGTCAGAAAGGTGTATGGATGGGAGTGCATGACTCCTCTCTCTCTCTCTCTCTCTCTCTCTCTCTCTCTCTCTCTATGATAGGATTGGATAGACATATGCTATACAAAACGCTTTGATCTTTGCTGAGTGTCTAATCCAGGCCCGGGAGGACGAAAGCGAGGGAGTGAGAGAGTGAGGGAGGGGTGGCGGGGTGGAGGACTCATTTAACAGCCGTCGCTCAACATCACCTCCTTCGCCATGGAGGAAAAACAGCATCCTCCCTCCATTGATGCTGAGCCAAGCGCCGTCGCTCCTCCAACCCAAACACAAAAAGCAACTGAATCTTACATAGATGATAAGAGCTGTGTGTGTGTGTGTGTGTGTGTGTGTGTGTGCAGAAGAAGAAAATAAGAGCTGTCTCACCGTTTGTCCATCCAATATCACTGCAGATGGTCCTTCAGAGACAGATAGGGAGTGTGCAAGCCTTCCTCTGTATCTCCAACATCCTCACATCTGTGTGTATCTCACCCTCGCTCTCTCGCTCTCTCCTTCTCTCACACACACGCTGATGAAGCATTCACTCTCGCTCTCCGTCTTTTTGCGTCCCCCTTCCTGTTACGGTCGGTGTGCCGTTTCCTCTCTTGTTAGCTCCGAGGCAGTTAAGAGACACTGCAGCGATGGGGGGAGGAGGGAGGGCGTGTGTGTGTGTGTGTGTGTGTGTGTATACGCATGAGCTGTGCTCTGTGTGTGTATATATATATGTGTGTGTGTGTGTGTGTGTGTGTGCGTGTGTGTTTGAGAAAAGGCGTGCAAACTGAGGGAGGAGTCATGCAAGGATAGAAAGGAGAAGAAGGGGAAAATATTCCAGATTAAAGAATAAGAAAAAGAAAGGAACTGAAGGAAAGAGAGGAGAGATTTAAAAAAATTGGAGGGGCGGGACAATGAGAAGTCATGTGTGTGTATGTGTGTGTGAGAGAGAGAGAGCAATGTTTACAGATGTGCGACAGTCCTGCTGTTCCTTGGTTCTGATTTCATTGATGGCTGAAAGAGCATGTCATAGAAATAGAGAGAGGGGGAGGAGGAGAGGGAGAGCAGGAGAGAAAAAGGGAGAGAGGGAGGGAGGAAAAAAGGAAAAGGGGAGTGTAACTGGTGGAGGGGAGGGGAGCATTCTGTTTCTGTGCCAACTGCTCGTGCGTATGAAGTGCCACTTCCTTTCCAGGCAATGCTTCTGTCTGCAAATACTAAATAACACAGTACATCCTGAAAAGGAAGGAGGAGGAGGAGATGAGGAAGATGAGGTGGAGAAAGTTCAGGTGTAGAGAAAGGAGTACAAGGAAGTAAAGAGGAGGTGAACTGGAAGGAAAGAGCATGATGCGGATAGGAAGAAAAAGGGGAGTAAGAGAGAGGAGGGAGGAGGAAGAGGAGGAAAAAGCAAGATAATGAGGAGAAAGATGGAAAAGGAGGAGGAAAAGTATGAGAAGGAGAGATAGGAGAAGAAGGAACATGAGGAGAAATAGGAAGGGGATGAGAAGCAGAGGAAGAGAAGGAGAAGAAATAGGAAGATGGAAGAGAAAGAGGAAAAGAGTAGAAATGAGAATCATGGTGAATAAGAAAGAGCATACAGAGGAGAGGAAGAAGGCAAGAGAAAATATGAGAGGAGGAAGAGAGGGTGAGGAAGAAGGGAGAAGAGAGAGGTCAAGAAAAAGAGCAAGATAAGGAGGAGCAAATAAGGAAGAAGAGGCAAAAAACAATGAAGAGAGTGAGAGAATGAGAAGGTGCAAGAGAGCAGGAGGATAAGAAGGTAGACATAAAGCAGGAAGAAGAGAAGGTCAAGAAGGTGGAGAAAGAAGATTAGAAAAAGGAGGAAGAGTAGAAAGAGGAACAAAAGGGTGAATATGAAAGCGGAGGAGAGAAAGACGACAAGGACAAAAAGTGAGGGGGTAAGAAGAAGGGAGAAGGGAAAAAACAAGATATGGAGGAGTAAATGAGGAGGAAGGAGTAGGATGCGTAGGAGGAAGAAAAGTAAGAAGAAGAAAAAACAGGAGAAGGTGGAAAAGGAAGGAATGAGAAGATGAGCAAGAGAAATAGGGAGAAAGGAAGAATAAGAAAGAAGAGGAGGATGAGTAGGGTGAACGAGAGCATAAGAAGGAGAAAAGAGGACAAAAAGGAGGAGAAATGTGAGATGGATGAGGAGAAGAGGAGCAAGAGAGTAAAGAAGCAGTATGAGAAAGACAAAAAGGAGAAGGAAGAAAAGGAAGAGCAAGATAATGAGCAGGAAGGAGGAGTTACAGAAGGAGGGACAGTTTGAGAAGGAGGAGGAGAGGGAAAGAGAAGTTTGTGAAAAAGGAAGACTAGCAGGAGGAAGCAGTAGAGGGAGGAAAAAGAGCACGAGAGGACAGATGGAATGTGAGGAGGAAAAGCATGAGGTGGTGAAAGACAAGAGAGAATGGGAAATGGGACGAGGAAGAAGAGGAGGATGAGGAGGAAGGAGGGCATATAGAAGTGGAGGAACAAGAGGAGGTAAAGAAAGGAAAGAAAGAAGCGTACAAGCTTTTGCTTTCAAATAAAAATGCCGTGTGTCCAAATCAAACTGTACGGCGCTGTTATGATTGACTCTGTTCAAATGCGTGTGGTGTGGGGGTCACGTCTCACAGCGCCGTCCCTCTTTACCCAAACACTGTTTATACCCCGACCTCCACTTCCTGAGTTCGAAAGAGGAGGAAGGAGGAGGAAGCGTAGGAGGCAGAGTAAAAAGAAAAAGAAAAACAGGAGAAGGTGCAAAGGGAAGGAATAAGAAGAGGAGCAAGAGAACTAGGGAGAAAAGAAGAATAAAAAGGAAGAGGAGGATGAGTTGGGTGACCGAGAACATAAGAAGAAGAAAGGAGGATGAAAAGGAGGAAGTGATGTATGGAAAAAGAGGAGAAATATGAGATGGATGAGGAGAAGAGGAGTAAAAACTGAAAATAACAACGAAACATGTCCTGATCCGTGACGCTTCAAAACCACGCTGTCGAGATGAAGCAGGATCGTCTGCAAACACGTTTATCAGTGGAACAGTTTCCGAAAACTAAATAAACAACAAAAAACATTCCTTTCTCACCTGCTTCCTTTCTAAAATCCAAAATCGGTCTCGAGTCAAGGCTCGGCAAGTCGCTAAATCAGCATGTAGTCACTTGTAAAGAATATTTCACACAAGCATCGTCCATATGCTCCGATATACCAAGCCAAATTCCGTGCAGATAGAATGGGCACATCTCCAGAGGGTTTCCGCAACCTTTTAAGGAACTACAGAGTTCCGGAAAGCTCTTGAACGAGAACTATACAGTTCCTGTACAAGTTCCTATCTTACTGTCATGTCTGTGAGACAACAGTTAGTTCCGGGCCACTAATTTGATTGATCAAGCGGCATTTCAAGAGTGCTGATATTTCACAAGAAGAGCACTGGAATGTTGCACGTTTACCCCTTATAGACCAACAGGGAACGGGTTCTGTTCTGGTTCCTGCACCAAATTTTTAACCATTCAGAGCATTTCAACAAAAAACAAATTGGTTCAGAACCTGAAAAATTGGTTCCCAGTTGGAACCAAAATATCACTGGTTAGCTCATCCAGCCAGATGAGCTTATGCGATCACGTGTCATCTGTCATCATCATCCGTACACAATTTACAAAAATCGCTACTCCTCCTGCAGGATTGATCGGATTTCGCTCAAGCTCACATCCAATGTTCCCCAGGTGGGTGTGTATAAAAGTTGTCAAGATGGTGGCGCCACCTGTCATAGTTCTGATTTTATGGGCGTCTGAAATTTTTGTGTGACTCATCACATTAAACACTACTCTTCGTAAACTGCTGGGACGTTTTCACTGAAACTCACCCAGAAGACTCTAAAGACAGATTCCAACAAGAATTGTTCACCAGGTGGTGCCACCTGCCATGGATGCAGCGACACAGGGGTGGTATGCAATTTCACAAAAATCTTTACTCCTCCTACAGGAGTGATCAGATTTTGATCAAACTCATATGGAATCATTCCAAGATTGGTATGTATGGGAGAATGGGAGAAAAATAGGAAAAGAAGGGAGTCGGTGGAAACAGTGAAAACGAGGAGAATTATGAGATGGATGAGGAGAAGAGGAGCAAGAGAGTAAAGGAGTATGAGAAAGACAAATAGGAGGGGGAACAAGAAGGAGAATAAAACAGGGAGGAGGAGGAAGAAACGGAAGAGGAGGAAAACAGCAAGATAATGAGGAGCAAATGAGCAGGAAGGAGGAGTTACAGAAGGAGGGACAGTTTGAGAAAGAGAAGGAGAGAAAAACAGGTGGAGGAATATGAGAAGGAAGGAAGAAAGGAAGACTAGCAGAAGGAAGCGGTAGAAGGAAGAAAACAAGCATGAGAGAACAGATGGACTGTGAAGAGGAGTTGGAAGAAAAGCAAGAGGAGGACAAGTGAAGAGGGAACAGCATGACATCGAGTGTGAAATTGCTTAAATAAAAGAAAAAAATAGCAAAAGTGATGCAAACTGTGTAACACTGACACCATTTTGGAAAATAACTAACAGCGAGCGTTACCAAGATGGCCGCCAAGTGGGCTAGACTATAAGGACTACAAGGATTTTGTTTGTGCTCAGAATTTTAATTTGATAGTTGCACCTTTAAATACCTGGTCATTCGATTCTCACAGAAAGAAAACATTCACATTTGTATTTTAACTAAACCCACCTCTATCAGTACATTATTTGTATAAGATTGATTTGTGATAAATAATTTAACCTCTTTTAATTAAAAAAAAAAAACATACTGAGCTTTTTCCACACTGTGCTTTACATTACAGACGTTTAGCAGACGCTCTGATCCAGAGCAACGCACAACATACCCAGAGCAGCCCGGGGTTCAGTACCTTGCTCAAGGGCACTTCAGCCATTCCTGCTGGTCCTGGGACTCAAACCAGCAACCTTTTGGTCCCAAAGCTGCTTCTCTAACCTTTAAGCCATGGCTTCCACATGAAGGTTGAAATTTTGCATAACGTTTGTAATTTTCATGACTTATGAATCATCTCGTCTTCAAACAAAAAAGCAAGATAATGAGGAGATAATGAGAATTAGACGAGACTGTCAGTGACGGTGTTGCTCACTCCAGCCCCATCTAGTCCAGAAAGAACGATCTAAAGTGGGCTGTCTTGCGCAATGAATGTGACAAGCTATATACAAGCTATATATAGAAGTGATATCCACCCTAGGAATACCAACCTATTTACCAGAAAGAATCCAAAACAGCGAGGAACTGACCGAGAAGAAGCGATTTTTGTTGAACTGCTCATTAAGGCTTAATTAGTCTATAACTTCATTAATAATTATAATTAAGCAAATCTGTGTAGAAGTTATATGCACCCTAGGTTCCCCTACCTTCATGCCAGAAAGAATCAAAATCGGTGAAGAACTGAGGGAGAAGAAGCTATTTTCGTGAAATGTGGACGACGCCAGACGGACGACACATAATGGCATAAACTCATCACCTGTTGGCCGGATGAGCTAATAATTAGTACAAGATTCCTAAAACAATTTACACAACACACACACTCACATGCATACCTAGGATGCTTATCCAGTCCATATAGTACACTCACTGGCCACTTTAACAGGAACTTGTTCTTGCTTCTAAGACTCCTGTTCTTGGCTGAGGGGTGGAACCCAATGTGTTGCATGCCGAGATGCTTTTCTGCTCACCATGGTTATAAAGAGTTGTTATGAGTTGCTATATCCTACCAGCCTGGCCTCTTATCAGCAAGACGTTTGTTTCCACCCACAGAACTGTCGCTCACTCGATGATGTTTTTTTGTTTTTCGCACCATTCTGTCTGTGTAAACTCTGGAGACTGTTGTGTGTGAAAAGCCCAGGAGATCAGCGGTTTCTGAAATACTCAAACCAGTCCATCTGGCTCAAACCAACACCCATGCCACAGTGAAAGAAAGTCACACTTTGAG